>JBBBDQ010000872.1:8277500-8570000 GCA_037127315.1 Ascarosepion bandense
TCTCGCAACCCCCGTTCCGTCATCCACTTGAGCAGGCCCTGCAAATATGCTATCCGCTGCCTTCCTCTGTCTCTTTTTCCTTCTATCTGGCCAGTCAGTATCAGTTTCTCCAAGCTCTCCTTCCTTATTGCATGTCTCATGAACTTCAGTTGTCTCTTCCTGATGCTCAGTATTAATTTCCTTTTCGTTGCCAATCTTTCCAGCACCTCATCGTTGCTTGCATACACATTCCACGATATCCGCAGCATCCTTCTGTAGAACCACATTTCCACTGCTTCAAGTTTTGTCCTCATTTTCGATGATATTATCCAGCATTCAATGCCGTATTGAAGAACTGACATCACATAGCAAGCCAGCACTCTTTTCTTTGTTTCTAGTGAAATTTTCCTGTGTGTTAGTACTTTACTCATCTTCTGGAACGCGTCCTTTGCCATGCCAATTCGCCTTCGTATCTCTGTGTCGCACTTTCCATCTCTTGTTAGAACACTTCCTAGGTATTTAAATTTTTGTTGTTGCTTTATTCTGGTATCCCCCACCTGTATTTGACATTTTGGGTTGCGCCTTTTGCTGATGTCCATGCATTCAGTTTTCTTAAAGTTTATTTGTAGTCCTTTTTATCACTCTCCACAGTTACCTTCTGTAGAAGGTCTTGTAGTTTCTTTTCTGTGTCTGCAATCAGCACTGCATCATCTGCATACCTTATGTTGTTCAAGTTGTGACCTCCAATAAGAAATCCTGACGTGTCATCTAGGGCCCTCAAATTATTCTCGCTGTAAAATTGAACAGATCCGGTGAAAAGACACATCCTTGTCTTACGCCTATTTCTATCTTTGTAAATGTGCTGAAATCGTTACCTGTCCGTATGCAGGCAGTGTGCTGCCAGTAGAGATTCTTGATTACTCTGATGTTATTCCCAAAAATGTCGAGGCTACTGAGCATCTCCATCAATTCTTTGTGTCGTATTTTGTCGAATACCTTCGCATAATCAATAAAACATAGGTATTGCCCTTTCGGAGAGCATCCTAATCATAAGTATGGCGTTCCTTGTTCCAATGTCCATGACGAACCTGCACTGTTCCTGTCCTATCTCTGCTTCTAGCTCTATTCATCAGGATTCTAACAATCAGTTTTGTAATGTGATTTATTAAGCTGATAGTTCTGTGTAGTTCGCACTCCTTTGCACCTGGCTTCTTCGGCAGTGCTATAAATATCGACTTGCATAGGTCGTCTGGTATTATTCCACTATTATAATTTTCGTTTACTATGTCGGTAATTTTTTCTATGTCATATTCTTCCAGGGCTATCAGCAGTTCTATTACCACACCGTCTGGACCAGCTGCTTTGTTTCTGTTCAGTTTGGCCATTGCAGCTTCCACTTCGGATTTTAATATTTCCGGTCTATCCTCCTCCTCGGTTGTTCTCTCCTGTTGCAAAAAAGATCCTTTAGATATTTTCCCATCGCTGGAGTATTTCTTATTTCTCCAATATGATTGTCCTATTCTTGGATTTTATGCATCCTGTTGAGGAGCAGGATTTTGTCCTGTCAATTCTCTTATCTTTTTATGCATCTCTGTTTTATTGGTCCTGCTCAGTCTCTCTACTTCTGCGCATTTGTTCCTCTTTAGCCCGTCTGCATGTGTTTCTTATCTCCTTGTGTAGTTTCCTGTACTCTCCTAAACGAGTGGATGACTGAAGAGATTCTTCACATGATACAAAGGAGAGCAAAAAGTAACCTCAAAGTTTCGATTGGCTGAGTCAAATGTTGTCATTTTTGTCACTGGTCGGTGGAAACAAAGACATTCATTTGTGGACAAAACGTCAACATTTACCAAAAACTGATTTGTAACGGAACGATGCAAGGTTATAATCGAGAGTACAGCAGAAATCAGGAACATATCAAACACAAGTGTAATGATGAATTTACATTAACTTTTGCTGTGAATTTAATTTTGGGGATTTTACTTTCTAATTTCATGCTTATGATTCAGTGAAAATGAAATAAAATTATATAATTAAAAAGAAAATAAAACATATTATACCTGCATTATGATATATAACTACCAGAATCAATGGAAAAACAAAGTATTTAAATCCCAGAACAATCAGTTCATGATATACAGCTGATGATTGCATAGCGCATGAAAATCCGAGTCGGGCTCTAGGAGTAGGTTAATATTTATATTCATGAACATATACATAATAGTTCGGGTATATTACCTTAAGCACGGTTTTGTTGACAACAGAAGAATATTTATACATTGCGTGTACTTAGGTGTATATGTAAAAGTATAGTTATTAACATCTATATATATATATATATATATATATGTGTGTGTGTGTGTGTGTGTGTGTGTGTGTGTGTGTGTGTGTGTGTGAAAACTTAAGGCAGACACGTTATTTAATGGTAAATCGGAAGAATAGGCCTATTTCCGGTGAACCATCATCAGCTGATGAAGGTTTGCCTTAAATAGTCCCATACCCCCGATTTACCATGAAATAACGTGTCTGCCTTAATTTTTCTCATATTTGCTCTATATGTATTTATATAAATATATACATTTAGAGCTCTCTTAGAGAGTTATCTTACCACTATATGTACAGGATACTCATTTGGGTTCTTCTATAACCACACTGCATGCTATATATATATATATATATATATATATATATATATATATATATATAATAGAGAATCGGTGGAGAATATTTACAGAATGTTTTTTATTTATTTCACTCAAATCAAGATAATAGAATCACTAAGACGCACGGAATTACAGAATATATAAATACTGTTTAAGAATGAGAACAGTGAAAGAACAGGAATTGAAAAAAAAGTTGAAAAAACAGAAGTTACCGATTGACTTGAACTTTATTTTTAAAAAATCCCTGTTAACAGGAAGAGGCTTGAAGAGAGTTCTACAATCGAGAAGTGTTCGAGAAGGAAATGTTATCATAGAACTTACTTATCTAGTTATTTAAAATCTAAAAGAATGAGATCTAGCTACCAGTCTATTACTTTTTCTAAATTCGTAAACTTGAAGTACCAATAAGGAAAGCTCATTAATAGAAAGCTATTAATAGATACGTACAGGAAGCTAAATTATGGCCGCGGAAATGTGACTAAAACCGAGGTATCAGTTCAAGAAGAGTAACGTTATAGATTATCCGTTGTATTTTTTAGAGGTTCTCTAAATGTATATTACATTTTACTTGTTCGCCTTATTCAGTTCATAACTTGTATAATATTTAAGCATTACACCCTAATCTTTATTCGGTAAAAATTTCATTGCTAATCATGCATTACTTTTTAAGTAATACACATATTTATGTCTTTGCTGTTTCGGTTCCTTATAATATGACCGCTACTGTACAAAGCCCCTGTCACATTTTTGCATATTCGAGTTTAAATGTTCAACAAAATATTGGATTAACTATCAAAATTATAGAGATACAAAAGAAAAGTTTTGAAAATGACAACTTTTCTATTTCGCTGAAACAGACGTAAAACCCGTTATTGTTGTCGTGCATTTCTTTCCTTATCTTGCATCCACTTTCTCACGGAAAGAAGGGAGTGTCTCTGACAAGTATTTTCCCCTCTCGCCATGTGATCAATACGGAATAGTTCATTATTTATGGGGCATTAGCAAGAGATGTTAAAAGCTTCTATCTTATTGATAGAAATTGAAACCCACGAGCACCTACCGTATTCTTCTGACGTGTCTACTTCGAATTATTATTTGTCCCGGTTTCCGCAGACGAATTTAAATGACAAATGTTTGACTCTATAGAGTCAATTGAAATCAACCTCACAACATCCTTCCATCAAAACATCTGAACCCAACATCATAAACAAACGTTAAAACCATCTTACATTGAATATAAAAGGTTCCAAAAATCACTTGCGAGAAGGTTACGTAGTGGTTATAGTTGTATTATATGTACAGGATTCAGTATATTATTGTTATTCATATATTTATGCTCAAGATTTGCTGACAAATACTGTCTTCTCTCGACCGAGATACTTCAGCTCACTGTGTGAAACTGAGCGATGGAAAAACTGATGTTTTCATTGAGAGAATAAACAATTATATTACATATTTTAACATCGTGTAGAACATTATATAGATATATACAAATAAATGTGTGTATGCATTTATTAGATTATTTTACATATATAAATAAATTTACCTTATTTAAAAACAAAAACAGATCTTAACAAAAACTCATCTCTTCTTTTTTCTTATTTATTTTTTGTTTTTTTCTCACTGAAAAAAATAGCGTATCTGATATGCATTCACCGTCTTTCCACGCGTTAAAAATTGAATGATCCATTATGTGTTATTGGCAAGGCGCATCGATTATGATATTTAAGAAATCAAGGAACAATAATAATCTATACTATAAGAAGAGCCGCGTCCGTACACCCGTTTTCTGTCCATCAATCACAATTTCATATCTACACTATAAAAAGAGACTCTCTGTCCGTTACACAATTCAACCTGTAATAAAATATGTAGTATTTCCTTTACTAATAAAATATACAACATTTATTTCAGTAATAATCTAATCTTATTTAAAGCAAAACATGAAATTGAAATGTAAAATCGTAGAAGTTGAATTAATAGGTAGAATTTTGGGGCGGAGGGTATACGTTTCGTTCCTAGAAATCAAGTGGTGTTACTTGTAATAATAATAATAATAATAATAATAATAATAATAATGTAGGCAAACACTGGTATGAACATCACCCAGCACCGGTTACAGAAATAGAAGATGTAACCATTCTATGGGATTACACCATCTACACAGACAGAAAAATTGAAGCAAACAGGCCAGACATTATTGTTAAAAACCAGAAGGAGAAAACTTGTCTATTAATTGGTATGGCTTGTCCAGCGGAATGTAACATAGCAATCAAGGAATTTGAAAAACTGTCAAAATATAAAGACCTGGAAATTGAAATAGAAAAAATATGGAAATTGAAAACAAGAGTTGTGCCAGTGATAGTAGGTGCACTTGGAATGATAAAAAATGGAACAAAACAACACATTGAAAGAATCCCTGGAAACCCCAGCTTAAGAGATATACAAAAAATTGTCTTATTAAGTACAGCCCACACACTAAGGAAAACTTTATCTATGTAATGCTGGAGATGATATGGAAGATAGAAAAACATGAAATGGAGCCATAACAACACGCCACTACCTGCCTTAGGTCTCCCCGCAGACTTGGTTGATAGTGAGACCAAAGCAGAAATGGAAATATGATGAAAAATGACATAATAATAATAATAATAATAATAATAATAATAATAATAATAATAATAATAATAATGGATGCGCATGTAAAACTACAAAACCTAGAAAACTGAAAGAAAGTTTAAGGAAATATGAATTGAGACAAACATTGTAAACTTTAGAAACCTGGTGTCATTTGTTCAGCGTTAATTCTCTCAAATTTATTTTTGTGTTTAAAGAAGTCGAGTGGACAATATGCTTCTAGAACAAAAATATGCTTCTAGAACAAAATGTTCACTGATTACGTCACTGTAACCCATAAACATAAAAATAGTATGTTAGTAAATTGAAAATAATCGTAAGTGAAGCATCACTACACGTCTTCCAATATTACCTTAGGTAAATTAGGAAGATAGATTTTTTTTAGAAGTGGCAAAACCGAAAAATGTAAAATATCAAATAAAGTATAAACTGTGATCTTTATAGCAATAGATAAGTTATCGGTTCTATAGTAGTCCTGATATAACCCATAATAAATCAAGTGTTTCTCTTTCTCCGAAAAAATGATGATTAATATTCTTTTTTACCTTTTATATACGATTCATAAAACATTCTTTCTTTTCCTTTCCAATTTTGCTTGTGCTTTGATTATTTATTTGTTTAAGTTTTTTTTATATATATATATATATTGATATTTATTTCTTTTTCTTTTGCATTTAAGGGGTGGCGAGGCGGAATTGGTGGAAAAGTCGCACCATATGTGAAGCAGATATGGACAACAATTGAGCGAAGGGAAAATATCGCTTTAGCCAGTGATAAGCGGTCTCCAAATCTGTGAAAAATGACTGATCATCTCCATGCATGAAAACAGGGTGGAGACTTTCGAGATCTAAAGAACTCGCTTTTATTCCTTATCAACACGCCGTCTCTGATGTTCGCCTTGTTTCAGCCGCTGTTTGTGACACAGAGAAACCGATATATATATATATATATATATATATATATATATATATAAAAGTATGTATTAGTAATTGTAACAGAATCAACTCCTGAAAATTACACACTTACAGAATATTATACAAATACAAACATACAAACACACGCATTCAAACACACACATATATGTATATGTACATACACACACGCGTACATATATATATATATATATATATATAAGTACGAAGTTTAGAGTTTTTTCGTATTTATATGAAGTTTGATAGTATAAATACGAAAAAGAAACCGTGAAACTTCGACAGAAAACAAAATCCATGAACAACTAACCGAGCGGTAGAGACATCTCCAAATTAATTCTATGTACACATTTTGTATATACATACATATATATATATTAGCAACTTGTCAGGCGGTGATTTCTCTGTCTGACTGAGTTTTAATTAAGAAGCACCTAAACGCAACAACTCTTGTGTTGCATTAAGCTATGTTTTTATTATAAACACTTTAAAAAAAATATTACTGTAAATATTGCTCAAGTAAGTTTTGTGCACTCTTAGAAAATTGCATCACTGCAAACAGGGGATTGTTAACTCATTAGTTTGGACTACTTCTAATATATACGATACGGTGAATGGCGTCTGCATACACTGCTTATATACAAGACGTTAAAATTTCCCTTCTCCGATGCCATGCGCCGATGACTTAGCGAGGAGAAACTCTGACTGACACCAAATCCCGGCCAGAAGGAAGTGGATATGTCTAGACACACTAATGAGCTGTGATAGAGCAAAACGGCCATGTATGTGGATGACTAATATATATATATATATATATATATATATATATATTAGCAGTATAGCCCGGCGTTTCTCCGGTGTAATGAAAGCTTTAAAACTAATTCATGGTCCTGAAGCTTACACTCTTTGGACGCTGACACGAAAGACTAAAAAGCATTAGTTATTTCCAGTTAAAGCGAAACCGTAGACTGAAAGAAAAATGAATAGATGTAAGTCAGATTTTGATTTCCTGATATCGATATCAAATAAGTTTTTTTCGTCGTAAACTGAATTTTAAAGGCTAAATAAGTCCTCTGAGTAGATAGTATCATGGCAGAATACTTAGAGCCAAACTCGAAGCAAAACTAAAATGTCTTATGTCTTTGTCTATGAGTGCATCAAATTTGATTAAAATCTGACCACTCTTTCTATAACCCGATTTTTCGATTATCGATTTTCGATATTTATCGGGTGTACATCGCCACAAACCTAGCTAAGAACACTCGCAGACGCTTATAGTACAACTGTGTACATTTTCAAGAAAATCGGTTCAACTGTTTTGGGGTCTATATGTAACGGACACACACAGAGATACACAGGCAGAATGTTCTATTTATAAATAAGTTTATATATAAATATAAATTTTCAAAATTCAAAAATTTTGAATGAACATTTCAATATGAAATCCCTAAGAGAGAATTCATGTCTCCTCAGAAACACAGTCTATATCAAAATGAAGAAATATAAGATTAAAAAAAGAGGAAAAAAATAAATAAATAAAGGTTAAGGTTTGAGAAATATACGTCACAATTTGTTTTTTTTTTAATTAATACTAATTAGCATCGGGTTTTTGAGATTTATCTAGCTGCTTTACCTTTTGGATTATATATATATATATATATATATATATATATGCATGCAGCGTAGATATAGAAGAATCTAAAGGATTGTGTTGTACATATAGTGATAGGCTAACTCTCTAAGAGAGCTTTAAAAAATATATGTATATATATACATATAGAGCAAATATAAGAAAAAAATTAAACAGACACATTATTTCATGGTAAATCAGAAGGGTGGCCTATTTCAGGCGAACCATCATCGGCTTCCGTGTTTATTGTACAGAAAATTTTACACGAATCCATATATATATATATATATATATATATATATATATATATATAAATGTAAAATATTGCACCACGAGCGATGAGGCCCTTAAAGTGGTACTCGAGGCATAATAACAGAGTTATAATTACTATTAAAACTATTTTCCCTCACCGGTAACTCAGTCATGACATACTGATCATCACCGGACTATTGCATTGTGCATGAAACTCATGGTTGTTTCACAAGTTAAGAACATGTATATTTATTAATATATATGTTAGTGTCTCACTTAATGCGAGGTTCCGTTGATATTTTGATTTAAATAATAATTTTCTATTTTCAACCAATCTTTTCTTAAGGGTTTTTGTAAGTTATTAGTTAATATGTGTTTTTTTTATTTTTAACATTATTACTAGATAGGTTGCAATGTAAGGCGTCTACTCAGAAAAGTGGCAGTATGACCAACATAGGTGATTGATTAATGACAAGAAACACAATCTTGTACAGGGCGTTGAAATTTGTACATTATATGAGTGATTGTTAGTTTAGATGTGTTGGAGATATTATTATTAGAAATAACAAGGTTTACTGTCTTCCATTTTCTATAAAAAATTACGAATTTTACATGTTTTTGAGGAATTACAGCAGAAATATGTTGTTTAATATTTTTTTTGTACTGAAAATTCGTTCCTTTTATAATTAATGTGCATTTGGCGGCAATAAAATATGTTGATGCTTTCTTGTGCTTTTTTTCTTAATACTAGTGTATTTTTTGTAAGAATAATTTTATTTGTTTACCAAAGATGTAGTTGGGAAAATTATTGTTGATTAATGTTTTCTTTATGTGATTTAGTTCGCTCAAAAATATTCTCTAGCAGAAGGATGTTTTAATGTTTTCTATTTAGGAGTTTATTATTACTGCTATTTTATATCTTTCAGGACATTGGCTATTAGAGTTGAGAAGGCAAGTGTTCATGCTGGTGTTTTTTTATACAGATAAATTTAGAGTTTTAGCTCTATATTGGCACGAAGAAACGGAATTTTGTTACTGCCCATGAGTTCATAACTAAATTTCAGCGAAGAGTTATTTTCAAATTTTAATTTTAGATTTACGATTTCGTTCATATTTTTATCAAAACAAAAATGTCATCGACGTACCTCGGGTTTGTAAGTTGTTTTAAACATTATGTTTTCGATACGGGACATGTAAAAAATTCGAGAAATTAGGACCTAATCATTTTCCCGTTCTGACATCATTAGTTTCTATGTAGATGTTACCATTATGGTTCGAAAATATAGTTTGTGTGGTGCAAGCGATGAGTAATTTCCGAAAAATTGCTAGTTGAAGGAGGAATAGATGCATGTTTATAAACACAGTCGCTAATTATATTCAAAGATTCTTCAACTGGAATGTTTCTAAAAAAATTTTCAAGATCCAGTAAAGCAAAACTTACAAGAACCTTTAGGAAAAATTGTTTGAAAATACAAAACTACTATTTAAATCACAATATCAAAGCATCTCCCTATAAAAGAGATGCTATATATGAAACAATTTTCTCTTATCATCAATCTTACATTATCAAGCTGTGGAAATGGAGTTTTGAAACTATTTAAAAATAGACATACACCATGTCCAGCTGCGTGCATCACGACGTAGCTTTAAAGAAATCTTCTTTTCAAAAAAACACTAAAAACACAAATAGTTACATTACGGTCAAACATGAGGACATAACAACAGCAGAAAATAACAACCTTGAGAATGGCCTATGAAGAGGCTGAAAGCTCTTGGAAAGCTGAAAATTATGGAATATTTTTACATTTCTTATCTCCAGCAAAAAGTAAACATGTAAGAATAATGGTAAAATAAATAAAATTCTTCCTTGTTGGTTGTTTATAACGAAACATATATATATATATATATATATATATATATATATATATATATATATATATATAGATAGATATATCCTCGGGAAATACATCTGTTTGCTTCTTTGGTATGCATAATCAGTGATGTTTTGAACACTGTATTAATGGGAAAATCATGGGAAAATTTTCAAAAAAATATATTAATCTTTATATAACATGTTTAAATTCATTTTTTAAATAAAATCAAATTCCAGGAAAATGATATTTCTCAATTTTCGTACCAAATAATTTTTTACAAAATCAATATTTTAAAAATATTTCACTAAATCTCGGGTGTAATGGAATAAAAATTTGGAAGGGCGAATTCTAATTTCTGTCAGGTTTATTACATTGACTTACTTCCGAATAACAGCGAGAAATATATGAATTCATGTTCTATCCTATTTAGAAATAATCATTGTTACTCACATAAAAATAAATTGTCGATGCTATCCTTAATCACCCAAGAATAAATATTCGTCCAATCTCATGAAAGAGAAAAAGGAACACATCAAATTTAGTGAGAGTTTCAGTCTTAAATCAGAAATGACATTCAAATCTATTTGTTTGAATTGCTTACTTTTTTTGTCTAATTTAGTTCTGCAGATTGAATACTGATAACCTTTCAGATTTTTCTACAGTTTTGGTTTCGGGATTTGACTCGTCATGGTAATTATATTTTTTCGTCTTCACTCTTTGTTTTTCTATTATATTGCATTTTACATGTCTGTTTTAACTGCAGTAATATAATTAAAAGGCCTTTATTTGCTTTCATTTTTTAGTCTCCTGCTAGTGTCGCCATCTTGGATCCTTTCGTCAAAACCAAGTGAATGCGCATGCGCTGACACACAAGCATAACGCTATTAATTTATTTATTTATAGGCACAAGAGTTTAATATTCTCAGATATCCGGTGGTTAAGGATTATCACTTTCATCTGAATCCGTGCGGATTCCGAGGCTTTAATTCGATCGTTTTTGCTGGAAAGAATCAAAACTTTCGACTCGAGTCGAACAGAAAGAAAGCCTAAACCCAAACCCTAGTCATTCCCACTCCAGTGAGCTAAGATCTGAAGTGTCACGTCCACGAGATAAACATATTAAAATATTTAACCCATTCACATTCGGTCTCTAAACGACCATAAAAGCGAGTCAGTTATGCCACCTTCTCTAGATTATATGAGAAAGCGATAAAAGGCTTCAGATAATCTAATTGTGCAAGCCTTTTTGATGAGTATTGGCATGCACTTTATACAGTGGCTGACATGGCTCCGTTGTTAGAGCAATGAGTTCTAATTTAGAGGCGACATAATATTTTGCAAAAATAAATGTCAGTACATAGGGAGAAACTATTTAGAGAAGAGATACACTATTTCTTTATATAACGATAAGCATATATATATATATATATATATATATATATATATATATATATATATATATATATATATATATGGGGGTGCGGACAATAATGACAAAGTCTGAATTTCGCAAAAAATAACATGGCTGACGCGAGAAATTCTAGAAGAGGACGTTCTTATTGTAATTAAAATGTATAGTATGAAAGAACTAGATCATTAATATAAAAAAAGTAAGTGTTCAAACATATCTTGTCGGTCCTGAGTTTCACAGAACCTCTATCCGCTGATGAGGTTTAAAAATTTAATTTATTTACAGATAACTATGGTGCCATATTTCTATAAAAAGTTGTTATACTTTTACATTTACCTAGCTAATATATAAAAAGAACATACAAATATAAATACATATATATAAAAATATATATATATATATATATATATATATATATATATATATATTATTATTATTATTATTATTATTATTATTATTACGTGGTTGATACTGACTTGGCAGACCGGCTGCAGCCGCTCTCACACCGGCGTGATGTAGCTTCCCTGTGCCTCTTCTACAAGTACTTTCATGGCTTCTGCTCCGATGAGCTTAGATCACTGGTGCCGCCTAAGCAGGAATTTACACGAGATACTAGATTAGCAACTAGGTCCCACCCTTTTACAGTTAAACAAATAAGATGTAACCGTAAATTCTACTCCAACAGCTTCTTTTCTCGCGCTTCCCGCCTGTGGAACTCCCTTCCACAAGTCTGCTTTCCCGACAGTTACAATCTCCAGGTGTTTAAATGTAGGGTCAATAGACACCTCCTATCAACTAACTCCCAACTATTCTCACAACACTCTCATCTACCCAACCCTCATTCTCGGTATCCTCACCCGCCTATCACCCACCCTCTGTTATTTCCTATATTTGATCAGCCTTTCTCCACTCTACGTAGCCCCCTGCACAGTAGTGGCAGTGACATGCCTTGCTCGGGGTGAAACGCTTATAAAAAAAAAAGTACATGCATAAATTATAATTTACTACAAATGTGTACATTTTGATTAGACATCGAAAAAACAATGTCTCATGGTAATAAATATTCATAATTCTATTTCTATACTGAGCCCTGTTTTAAATTAATGTTTTAACGTCGTTAATACTTTCTTCGTCCTTTATTATTATAATAAAATTCATGGAGAAGAAATCAAAGGGACTAAATTATGAGTCTTAAAAATTTAAATATAAGATTCTTACATTGTACATAAATATGTTTTAGATAAAATTAAATTAAAATTAAATTAAAGTAAATGAAAATAAAAATGAAAAAAATTAAGAAGTAAAATTTAGAATTAAGAATTAAAAAATAAACAATGTAAGGAGCAAAAATAAAAGTGTTTTAATTCATAATTATTAAACATAATATTGCGGGGAAAATGAATAAGAAAGAAAGAAAGAAAGAAAGAAAGAAAGAAAAAGCAAAAAAGAAAGAGGCTAACGTAAAGAGGAATCTATATCAATCCCTGTTCTAAGAATTTAAGTAAGTATTTTTTTTCTTTCACAGCATGCAGTCATCAAATCACTTTTTTATTAAGCAATTTGTATTACTGATATGGTTTAAGATGACAAGTTTTTCTAAAAGGCATAGATTACATTTATCTCCTTTTCCCATTGTAATGTTATGATTTAACTATAAAATTCCAGATAATAACTGAGTTTTATATCTCTTTTTTATTTTCCAATAATGAATGCATAAAGTCGTGTTTTGCTCTATTTTATATTAGAAATTTCCGGTTTTCTCTTTTTCTCTTTTCCAATCCTTTCACTCCTTTTTCTTTTTTTTTGTTTCAATTGGAGTAGATAGACTAAACTATCGCCCGGTTCACACTCCACCCACATCTATTGAACAGGTGAAGAGGCTCATCCCTTGTTTCCTGTTTAGGATGCGGTTTCCGGTTTTCTCTTTTCCAATCTTTTCACTCTTTTCCTTTTTTATTATTTTTTTTTTTCAATTGGAGTAGATAGACTAAACTATCGCTCGGTTCACACTCCACCCACATCTATTGAACAGGTGAAGAGGCTCATCCCTTGTTTCCTGTTTAGGATGTGGTTTCCGGCTTTCTCTTTTCCATTCTTTTTACCCTTACGTAGCCCCCTGCGCATCAGTGGCGTTACCGCCTTGCTTGGGGTGATATGATTAAAAAAAAAAAAAAAAAATTGACTAGATTGTGTATCACATTGGTGATTCTCTGGGGGTGATTTGATTCCTT
The DNA here is from genome assembly GCA_037127315.1 of Ascarosepion bandense. Lineage (NCBI taxonomy): Eukaryota > Metazoa > Mollusca > Cephalopoda > Sepiida > Sepiidae > Ascarosepion > Ascarosepion bandense. Next base: position 8,291,107 of record JBBBDQ010000872.1, read on the forward strand.
GTTGGTGTATGTGTGGTAGGGTGAGTCCTTATTGTGGGTTTTGTACAGGCCATTTCTCAGGTCGAAGGTAACATCTGAGAAGTTTAAGTCTTTAGCGTTAGTTTAGGTGGTAATGTTAAGGTCATGGTTTTTGAAAAATTTTATTGAGTAATTTCTGAGGTTATCCTTTTTTGTGGATTATATATATATATATATATATATATATATATATATAACCGGTGTGCACTGCCCCCGAACAGCTTTGACCGGGAGTTGATTAGTAGTCTGATTGTGATTCGTGATTCACGCTAATTTATCAATATATTTTTTGCATACTTTTACATACGTTACAATCAAACTAAGTACAACTGATTTTTAAAAAATGAATATATTTTACGGATATAGATGCTATTATTATTTTTTTTTTTGCTTATCTTGTCTAATCTTATGATAAGTCTAATATATGATCTACTATAACAATACTATATAAAATTATCTAGTTGCTAATCATTTAAAAATAACAATCTCAAATGAATGTGTAAAAAATGCCACAAACTGTTTTGAAGATGAAATGATATATTCTGACTTTTCATTAATTTGGATTTAGAAATATCGTATTTATTTTTAAAATTTCTAATTTAATTGTCAACCTTTTCTGCATATGATGTATTATAGTACATATTTACAGTATATATTTATATATAATATTTGTAATTTATATGAATACACCTTCATGAAATATGAGATGTAGTAGAGTCGGCGGACCCGTATCACAGCTTGCATCGGACATTTGTCTAGGTATATATTATTTTTCCTTATTATTTGAAAGATTATATATATATATATATATATATATATATATATATATATATATATATATATATATATATATATAAAGAGAGTGAGTTGGTGCAAAGAATTTGTGCCTTTAAATAAACAGGTTCATGCAAACTTCAAATTTCGTTAGGACACCTTTATGTTTATTTCTTTCATAGGGGCAGTGTTTGCTGCTGAGTGAAGGCGGCATAGCGATGTCCTCATGAAACTTCGAAGTTGACATAAACCTGCTCAGAGAAAGTGACAATTCTTTTGCACCAAATCTATCAAAACTCTATCTCTATTCTGATATCGAGCAATTTACTTTAAATTAACTTTTTTGACAAAAATTCTTTTATCAGGAAAACTACTGCAGAAAGAAGTATCATAGTGCTAAACATTATCAAACTCAAACATATATATATATATAAGTGTAAGTGTTCCAATGACACCCCTCCACCACTGAATCTATGTTACGAGTCTTCCCACTCCAATTCATCTTAATTTTTATAAATATATTCATATATATATATATATATATATATATATATATATATATACATATAGATAGATAGATAGATAGATAGATAGATAGATAGATAGATAGATAGATAGATGTAGATATATAGATATCGACAAAGACAAATCATCATATATATATATATATATATATATATATATGCACACACACACACACACATATATATATATATATATATATATATATATGCGTGTGTATGCATGTATGTATGTATGTATGTATGTATGCTCGCTTACCTCTATAATGTTTATGCTGTTTTATATATATTATTGTATAGAAATCAACATCTTTTTTACTCCAACTAAGTGACTTATGAATATTTTACAGAGTTCTACAGACGAGTAAACGAACTGAAACTTGTTCCAGACAGCAAAATTCTTTTTCTATCTTCTCTTTCTCATTTGGCAAACAGGCCTTGACACGAGCTGGCAAATCTTTGCATCAAACGTTAGAAAAAGAAAAAATTCTTTCATACGATATCTTTGTTTTTTCGTGTCGCTGTTATCTGTCAATTTGTCTAATGTTGACAGTTTTGGTAGCTCCACGTTTTAACAAGGTCAGAGATTTATGTTAAACTTCTATAAAGGTGCTTTCACTTTCCACTGCAAATATTTACACTTAATGACGGTGAGTATCGAAAATAGCATTCTTTGAATTGTTCGAAAAACTCAACCTTTATGAATTCCCAACTGACCGTAATATAAAAATATATAACACCATGGTTATGAATTTTCGATGCAAGCCAGCTAATCACAGAAGTACATACGGACCCGTTCTCATCAATTCTTGAAATCTATATAAACCCAAACGTATAAAAAAATCATTATGTTATATTAAACATTATATTTAAAACTTATATTTACTTACGTCTACTAGCCTTAACAATCGTGAAATTTTGTTAGCAAAATATACTTTCTCCAACAGGATTAGAACCTGCGTCCCCAAGGGCATAAAAAACAGAACAGATACAAATATTTTTTAAAATGGGAAAAATGCGTGTACAAAGGCACTATTTGGAGTATGTTTGATCGGAATTTCTATATAATCGAGCAATCTAAGACTCGTCAAATCTGATAACGGTTTCCTCTTTGGGATGCAGGTTCAAACTCTGGTTTTAATCCATCCAATTTCATAAATAATTATATTATATATATTACTCGATGAAGACTCACGTTACATCTTCCTGAATATTCTTCTTCTATGTGCACTGTCCTTTTAGGACGTAGGTGATCATGGATTTCCACGTCTCCCTATCCTTGGTAGGGTTTAGTATATTTTCTCATGTTACACATCGCAACCCCGATCCGTTATCCACCTGATCAGGCCCTTCCAATATATTATCCGCTGCCTTCCTCTGTCTCTTTTCCCTTCTATCTGGCCTGTCATTATCAGGTTCTCCAAGCTATCCTTCCTCATTGCATGTCCTAGGAACTTCAGTTGTCTCTTCCTGATGCTCATTATTAATTTTCCTTTCTTTGCCATTTTTTCCAACACCTCATCATTGGTCACATGCTCAGTCCACGATATCCGCAGCATCTTTCTGTAGAACCACATTTCCACTGTTTCAAGTTTTTTTTTCATCTTCAATGATATTCTCCAGCATTCACTGCCGTACTGAAGAACTGACATGACATAGCAATCTAGCACTCTCTTCTTTGTTCCTAGTGAAATTTTCCTGTGTCTTAGTACTTTACTCAGCTTCTGAAACGTGTCCTTTACCATTCCAATTCGCCTTCGAATTGCTTTTTTTATTTTTAGTAACACCTGCATAAAAGAGAATAATGCCTAAATATTCTCTCTCTTTCTCGTCATATATATATATATATATATATATATATATATATATATATATATATATATATATATATATATATATATATATATATGAATACAGCTGGACAGCATCTCCTATTTTACACAAATTTCATGAAAAACAAATGACTGTGGACTGAGTATCAGTTTTTTTATTAATTTTTCTTGTGTTCTTATTTCTTTATTTTCTGTCGATAAATAATATACAAATTATATCGAAAAATATATATAATATTCTTAACGATTTCTCCGAGTGCTTTTCTCTATAATTTTACTCATTACCAATTATGATTTTATTTTTACTTATAACTGAATCTATTTTTTTATGTATGTATCTAGAGTTATAAGAATGTTGCATTTCCTATATGGCGTCAGCTCATTGATAAAGAGAAATCTCTTTGCGTTTCTTCAGTAATGATTTTGAGTTTGAGTTTTGTTTAACGGCATATCAACCATTGTGGGTTATTTAATATAAAAAAGTGAGGTTTTAAGGTATTTTTTATAATGTTCGGTTATAATGAGAAGGTTGATTTAGTCAGATTTTAATGAAATCTTTTGATTTTAATCTTATTTTAGAAAAACGAAAAAGTATTCTAATTTTTTATTAAAAAGTGTTTTCCTCAGAACAACTTTTTCCTTCCTGTGGTAATTTTTTTTTTTCAAAAATATATCGTTAGTAATATTTTTTCTACAAAAACATATCGTTCGTCATATTTTTTCTTCAGAAATGTACATTTAAAAATATCTATTTTTATGTTTATATTTCTAAATATGTGTATTTTTACACCTTCACAGTGCTTTGACATCAGTTTTGGGGTTAATCATCTGCCCATACCAAGAGGTGCCACCATCTAGGGTCATGGAGAACCTGTGAACAACAGCAATTAAGAGGTAGTTCCATACTCCTCAAAACCTCCGAATTTTGTTGCTAGATGCAGTTTACCATTATGCCCAGGACCTATCAGTAATAAAAAAATAACAATGGTTCTCAATGATGATTAAGACAGCAGTTTGTTTTATTTATCTATCTCTCTATCTCTCTATCTATTTATCTGTATACGTATTGTCTGTTTAAGCTAGTCTGAAAATCTTTTGATATTTTTTCTGGCAGGGAAATATTTCTATACTTTTTCAACAACAAGCTATCTAACTACAAAAAAATATCAAGCTCTTCCTAGGTATAAATATTCACAGGTGCAGTGTCATTTTGCTTATGATGATTAATAGAGTTTTAGGTATGGTGTACATATGTGAAGAAGGAATGCTCAGTATTATGAAGATAGCATTTCCAGCATTGAGTGGCCATAATTTGCTTTTTGCTTGAACGCAGTCTTCAAGCCATGAAAAGTTTGTCTTTACTAGATGTTGATTGCAGTGTCCACTTTATATATACATATATATATATATATATATATATGTGTGTGTGTGTGTGTGTGTGTGTGTGTGTGTGTGTGTGTGTGGTGATTAATTGTGATAATGTTTAGTGCCAAAATTTTTATTTATTCAGTGGTTTTACTGCTAAAATGTATTTTGGCAAGCAGTTTTTTAATAGTATATTCCTCGATAAGTTCCAAGTCGGCATGAATCAATCTCTTTGTACTTACATACATATATATTGCACACAGACGCACATACACTCACACACACAATCATTCACTAACTCTCTCTCTCTCTCTCTCACACACACACACACACACACACACATACACACACACACACATATATATATATATATATATATATATATATATATATATATATATATATATATATATATTAAGTGTACCTGGCACATTTGAGCGAATATCAGTGTTAGAACTTACGGAAGATGCTAAATTCGACAAGCACAATGTATAGGATTGCATGTTTGAATCTTCATTACACGTACACTACCGGTCATAATTATTAGGCAACCTCAGTGTTAAAAACAAATTATGTATTTCGCAATACCTTTTAGTATTTATTGCCAAGTGAATAATTGTAAATGAAAATAGAATGGTTCTTTTGTTAATACTGCACAATTATTTGTGCACTAAATGAATTTATAAATAATTAATAATTACATGTATTGAAGTTTCATCAATGAAAGAATGAAGAAAACTTAGGGGGATTTGAACAAGTCTACCTTTGCTTCCTTGCCTTGTAAAAATTTGCAAAGTAATAATTACAAAAGAACGATTCTATTTTCATTTAGATTTATCCACTTGGCAATAAATGCTAAAAATAGTACGGAATAAATAATTTATTTTAAAAAAGCTGGGGTTGCTTAATAATTATGGCCGGTAGTGTATATAACGTTCATCGTCTAAATTGTTCGTCGATGGAATCTATTTTTTTCTCACTGGCATGAAATGAGTTCAGTAGAAGTCATAGAGAAGTAGGAGGCAAACGTCATTCGCAAGTCTTAATATCCTCCATCAGTTGAGCCTGGAATCCTTATTCACAGCAGCGGTTATCTCGATAATATAATGAATCGCCATGATAGAGAAATATAAAAAATATAAAAAGACATAGAATGAGAATTTAGGCGTGCATAGAAACGATGAACAAAAATGATAAAAAAAATTATAATTATTGTTTAACGATATAAAATCGGTTTGTTATCAGCAAAATGAAATTGAGTCTGCTGCTCGAATTCGAGTCAGGAAAACGGTAAGAGCGTTGTGGATGTGCTTATGAAATATCAAAGAAAATTGAAACGAGAAAACATAGAAAAATCTGAGTCTGTTCAAAATTGCCGATAGGTTTTTAAAAAAAAACGAATAAATAGCAAAACCGAAAAAGAAATTTAAAAAACTTTAAAAAAAACTTTAAAAATACCCTAGGAAGCACATTGAAATAAAGAAATTAAATGAACTTTCGTATGAGAAAAATTTGAAAATATATTAGCATTCAAATAAAATAAGACAGTGATATGTAAAATATGTCAACATTGTCCATAGAAAAGATCTGCTGGCCGCTGGTAATAAAATCAACAGAGGTAAAGAAGAAGATAAAAGAAAATCAGTAGAAAGCTATGAAGTCGAATGTAAATTCGATTTGATGAAGAAAACATGAGAAAATGTTAAAATTTATGTTAATAATAGACAATATTTACAGGATGCTGATGTAAAATAATAAAGCTCTGAAAGGTGTAGCCAAAAAAATAAAGAAAGGAAAACGGATTTAATTATGTCAAAAATAATATCAAAGTTAATAATTTCGCAATAAAAAACAATTAAAACGGGTGAAAGAGAATATAAAACTGCTTACGGATTAGAGAATTGACGTAGAAGAGGAGAAGCAAATTAAAAATAAGAGAATATCAAATGAGATTAGAACTTACCAAGAACGAGAAATATCTATAGCAAATATGCATAGTAAAACATATATATATATATATGTGTGTGTGTGTGTGTGTGTATTATACACACGAAGAAAATAATTATAATGTATGGATGAGCCAAAAACCAATGCAATAATTAAGAACTAAAAACCTAATACAAAATCAATAAAAAGGAAAAAGAAAATGAAATTCGCCATTTTCCCATGGCTTATGAAGATAACTAGGGCGATTTCCGGTGTCAGAAACATAAAATTTCATTTTGAAGATGCAATTCAGTCGACGACTATAAATTGCCCTCTGGCTTCAATTAACCGCGATAATGGACTTTAGGAAGGAATATTTGCGCACAGCAAAGGTATCTGAAAATCCCACCCAATACCGCCCTTCTTTACCATTCTGAAACTGTTCCCGCCTCCGACAAGATAAAGTTTTCATGAATCACCCGGACGTTCCGTCCCTCTATTATGCAGTATTTGATAAAGACCCTAATGTAACCAGCTTACCGCCTCGTTCTTTCATAATCTTTTATAATTGACACTACCACCACCACCACCACCACCACCACTGGCGGTATATTTAATGAAGACATCATCCAACACCTACCCAACATCTAAAACATGAAGAAACCCGCTGTATCCTATAACAATATTCCTACTTCCATCGCTATCGGTTTCATCACTGAGACAATCATTTACACTAACAATTCAAATATTGAATTGGAGGTCATCAATTTAGCTATTTTACCAGTCCATCATCGGTATCTCGACTGCGTTTTAAAACCTAACAGGATTAATAACTGAAGAACTTTAACATTACTATTGGATGTGATATGGAAGTGCAGGTGTTTAGTGACTCGAAAGGAGACACAGGCAAACTGAGTTCGAATTCAGTTCCTGATTATTATATTCACTATCGTGCAAATAGATGAGATGAACCGATCTCTTCAGCTCTCATCTATAAGTTAATAGTAGGGTCTTCAGCTTTGGATGTCTAACAAACTAGGAGAGGGTCAACACTGAATTCAAAACAGGTTTTGGTTGTTTGGTTGGTTGTTTTGTTTTATGGCATATCAACCTCGGCGGGTCATTAATTGCCAACTAAATTTTTATTTACTTATTGTTGGTAATACCTTTTACTTTCAACAATTTATTGTTGTTATTTTTTATAAGTTTTGTGCACAGTAATGCATTTTTTCTTTTCGAGTTACAAGATTCATTGGAATTTGTTTTTACGGGCAGGGTACCCAAGTCCTACCCATGTTATTTAACCCATAACTGGAGGGAAGGGACGGATTAATATCTTTCCCAAGGATACCAGTGCTTAAGTGAATGCAGGGTATTCAACTGGAATTCGAACTCGGCTTACCGATTTCTCTTTCTGAGCCGATATCTACTGCACCACAACGCACAACGCACATCCGTCACTAAACGCTTACAGCACCTGGTATTCCCAAGCGGTCACCCATCTAAGTACTGGCCAGGCTCTGCTTTGCTTAACTTCGGTGATCGAGCGAAACCCGCTGTATTCAACATGATATGGCCGTAAGCCACCGGTTTTTGCATAGGCAAAGAAATTACATCCTTTAAAACTTTATTTGCTACAGAAACAGTAGCAGCAATGCCTCGCGTGTTAAAATAAACTTCGAAATCTACTTTATTGAGTGACTATGGCATATAAAACCGTACTTATCTGATATGGCTTGCAATAACATTTATCTTTCTGAGTGATTATGATTAAGGTAACAACAAAAATGTAAATTGGAACGTAAAAAAATGTTACTAAACGTAAAATATATAAAATCTTAATGCATTTAAGACGAAACTGCTCTACTCCGACGACAATAGAGAAACTTTTCTACCTGCCATTAGAATTGTTTGGGCTAGTCTCCTGGAGACAACACACTGTGCATCCCTTGCTACACTTTTTCAACCGACCTTAAATGAAACGACAACATCGGATCCTTACTGCTAGGAAGGTTGGGTCACTGTGTTGTTCCAGAACATTTTTCTCAGATTTCATCTTACACATTTATAAATGTACTATTCGGCTGTTGACATATCTAGACGGGGATTCCTGTTATTCACCTTGAAGTTGTCGATAAAATCTCAAGAAAAATCTGCAGTTCAATCGATGGCGATTTTGGAATTTCGACCTCAGTCACTTCCTCACTGACGTGATGTGGTTTTCCTGTCTTTTCTACAAATATATTCATGGCAACTACTCTGAAGAACGTTTTTCCTTGGTGGCCTGAACACATAAACTTACGATTGCTATTAATTTGTCTAGGTCCCATCTTTTCATCGCTGAAATAGTTAAATTTAACCACTTATACTACTCTAACAATTTCTTTTCTCGCACTTCCCGCCTGTGGAACTCTCTCCCGTTTAATTGCTTCCTCGATAGATAAACCTCCAACAGTTTGAATGCAATGTCAGTTGCCATCTTCTATCTGTAATCATTTCTTCAATAATTTATCTGTAATCCTTTCTTCAATAATCCCTGTAACCTGTTTTTCTCTCACTGTAACACACTGCGCACTAGTGTCAATTCCACCTTGCTAGGAGTGAAATGATTAAAAAACAGTAATTTAAAACAAATAGAAACTTGTTTCAGTTGATTTCATACAATATAATAGTCGAAATATTTATATTTTGTTTTAATTAAATGTTCATATAATGAAAGTACAAAGAGCAACTCAAGGGAGAGTGTCACTGAGTGAGGGTGTTTTTCAGTTCGTCCACGCCACTACCAAATGGGACACGTGGTCAGTTTATAGTAGGTTTAAGGACAATACCCTTGAAAATTGGCCAGTTTCCATCGACTCTTCCCATTTTAAGAATCACTAAATAAGGCTGGTGTATGTAAGAGAAAGGAATGAAGATAAAAATGTTATGTGTTTAAGAATTTAGTAATCGGAGAAGTAAATGATATACAGGAAGAAGCTGTGTGAGTGAAACTTACCAAGGTAACAGTAATGATTTCACTCTATGAACGTGACCTGCCGGATTATATTTGTAATGATTTTAATTGTTGTAACTAAAGAATATAGTTCATATGATAATTTGTTATAGAAATATTTATAAAGCAATAATAAGTTTGCTTCTTTTATTCAGCTGTGCGTGTCCGTAGAGGATGAGATTCTGCTGTCCTCCAAACTATATTATTTTTAGATATGTCCCATTTCAGTCTCATTTTGAGACTATCTGTAATAAACATGAAGACATGAAGACTTATTCATTCTAAGGACAGTCACCATTGACGTAACATGACTTCACTGTGTGGCAGAGATCGGCATCGTATTAGTGCCATATACTTATATAATAACGATCTGAGAAAATATTTGAACATTGGTAGTATTATACATTCATTCCAGATTATGAATCAATGGAATTAAATCCTAACTTTTCAAAAGTTAGGTGCATTTTTAAAGGCCATATTAGAAAGTTATGTTCATGCCCATGCAAATAAAATTCTTGTATTCCAAAATGTGTGGTTATCACACAGGAAAATGCCATATCATCAGTTCAGTTCAGTTTTTCTGATCATTATATCGCATTTGTTGGTTGTATAGCAATGACTATTAACATAATTAAAAATTTGAACCATAATAAACTAGCAGTATATCCCGGCGTTGCTCAGGTGTAATGAAAGCTATAAAACTAATCCATGGTCCTGGAGCTCAGACACTTTGGACGTTAGCACGAAAGACTAAAAAGCAACAGTTGTTTCTAGTTAAAGCGAAACCGTAGACTGAAAGAAAAATGAATGGATGTAAGTCAGATTTTGATTCCCTGGTATCGATATCAAATAAGTTTTTTTCGTCATAAACTGAATTTTGAAGGCTAAATAAGTCCTTTGAGTAAATGGGATTAGGGCTGAGACTAAGAACTACAATTATGCCTACTTAGAGCCAGACCCGAAGAAAGAACTAAAATTAAAGGGCTGAAAAAATACAGACATTCAGGCAGATAAACAGACACACACACACAAACATCTTGCCTTTCATATATATATATATATATATATATATATATATATACAGAGAGAGAGAATATATATATATATATATTCTGCACTATTGTAAGAACTGCAATCTTGAAATTTCTGAATATCGTTTCTTATATCTTTGTCTATGAATGTATCAAATTTGATTAAAATCGGACCACTCCTTCGATAACCCGATTTTTTCGATAATCGATTTTCGATATTTATTGGGGGTACCTCGACACAAAACCTAGCTAAAAACACTCGCAGACGCTTATAGTACAACTGTGTAAATTGTCAAGAAAATCGGTTCGGCCGTTTCGGAATATATAGGTAACGACACACAGACACAGACACACACAGACACGCACATACACACACACAGACAAAGTTCCATTTATAAATAAGTTTAGGTAGATATAAAACTAAAATGAAAGTAAACGTGACGGATACCCCAGCAGTCTTCAGTACCAGCACAGGAACGCCAAACACCCATCGAGAAGCACTGGTCTAATGTCAATGAGAAGAATGGTTTAAAATATTTCATCATCTACAAGAATATGTAAATGCTTTATATCATGTCGTATATTAGCGTGTGTACGCATCGACCAAGCGCTATTAACAAGGAGTATTACTCTCGTTAAGTTCAGTTAAGCCGAACAAGTCAGAGGTAAGAATCAGCCTGAATAAGAATGGCATGATAGGTACGGATTCAAAAGTTAATCTAGTTTAAATTTATGATCAATGGTGAATCAGATATTATGCTATATATGCCAGCATTTCATCAATGAACTAAATTAAAAAGAAGTTGTTTTTTTTAACTGCGACTATAACACTAGCAAACATAATTCTTTCTGCCATTCAATTCACATAGGTCTCTAGCAAGCGAGCTGATTGATTCTACTTAAGGGCAGAATACAGCGGCCACTCTTATTTTTGTGGGTTGGACAGGTCTTACTAACACAGTTTCATATTTTGCTTTGCTTTTATTTCGTTACTGTGTTCGTCCCTCTTAAATATAACTTTTGTCTATTTTTAAAAGAAAATTGTGAGAAAAATATAAAAAATATTTTGGTACATTTTTACAGCTTGGACTATTAAGACTGGTGGGTGTATGTTATTATGCTCGAGTGAACCGAGAAGTGTGAGTCACTTTTTAGAGTTAATGGATCGCAAATCAGATTAGCTAGGTGTAGAAAAAACCAGACTTTATCACATTCTCCACCAGACCTCTACTTACCCCTACTTCTTGTCGCTCTTATTATTTTGCTCTTAGTATGTCTCCCAAAAACTATTCCACCGTCCACTTCTTAAGGCGATCATGAGTTTTTTAACTGTCTCACTTTTCGTCCTTTGAATATTAGATTCTGCAAGTCTTCCTAGCTGTCTCTGATGCTAAATATATGTTTTCTTTTCGTTTGCATTCACTCCAAATCATTGTCGTTGCTCCAATATTTAGTCCATGGTATCCTCAGTATCCTTCTATAGAGCCACATTTCTGTTCCTTCGACTCTCTTCTATATTTTTTAAAAGATTGTCCTGCATTCGTTGCCAAATAGGAGAACAGGTATCACTTAACAGTACATTACTCTTTCCTTTGCTTCTAACGAAATCTTCCGGTCCCGATGCATGGATACGAGTGGGTGTCGACGTTGACATATCAGCATTATAATCCCTTTCCTTTATTCTAAAATCATTTCTGATCACAAGTGAAAAATCAATAGAAAAGTTTTGGGACGGAAATAAATTAAACTCTCAACGATGTATCCCATGCTATTTGTTTTAGTCAAAGAATTATAACCCATTTTAGGTATATGGCACATCACTCATTTCAGGCTTGTGATATATCACTCATTTCAGGTTTATGTTCACATCACTCATTTCAGGCTTATGGCCATAAGAATAATTTCTTCCTTACTGCCATAATACTTCGAAACACCGGTTCCCAAACGATCACTGAAAGAGTAGTAGTAGTAGCGGTACTACTACTACTAGAACTACTACTTCTACTACTACTACTAATAATAATAATTATTATTATTATTAAATTGAAGAAAATAGGCCGGACATTATTGTTGAAAAACAAAAAGAAACAACTTGTCTATTAATTGGTATGTCTTATCCGGCGGATTGTAACAATGAATTCGAAAAACTGTTAAAATATAAAACCTAAAAATTGAAATAGAAAAAATGTGAAAATTGAAAAGAAGAATCGCACTAGTAATAGTAGGTGCACTTGGAATGATAAAAAATGGAACAAAACAACACGTTGACAGAATAGATAGAATCCGCAGCTTCAGAGATATACAAAAAATTGTCTTGTTAAGTACAGCCCACACAATAAGGAGAACTTTGTCTATGTAACGCTTGGAATGTTAGGGGAGATAGAAAAAAACATGAAATGGAATCATACAAACACACCACCACCTGCCTTAGGTTTTCTCACATACTTAGTAGGTCGTGCGACTATAGCAGGAATTGAATTATGATGAAAAGTGACATAATAATTATATAAATATGAGGATTTTGAAGTGGAAATCTAAAAAATGAACCATAACATCGTTAATCCCAGGTAAAGTTGGAGCCCTCGAATTGATTGGAAAAAAATTCTACATTTATTGAAGCCTTAAAAATACAAAACATTGTCCTCACAAGTACAACTCACTCATTATAAAGCGTTTTATCTATGTCAAGTATATGTTATCATAGGTTGTTTAATTTTATGCAAATAATCAGTAGAAAATGTCATGGAACTATTTCTGACCTTAGATCTCTGACTGGAACCTGGTAGAAAATGTGTATACAATAGAAATCCGTAAAGAAGTAACAGAAAATATTATTATTATTATTATTATAGAAGAAGAAGAAATAGAAAAAAATATGATAATAATAGACATACGATAGCGAAAAAGAAGAGGTACAGGAATTTCCTATGATAATCTGCATATATTTGCATTTTCAATTTTGTTACTTCTCGACATTTTTTTCAAGAAGTCGCATAAAGATTGTATCGTAGGAAAATAAATAAACATGAGGGCAAGGGTGGCATTTTTGTTTCTTAGTTGAATCGGAGAATTCTCCGATATTAAATTATGAAGATGTTCGAAAACTTATACGAAGCCAGTGTCGTTTTTAAAGAAACTAAAGAGCATGATGTGATAGAAAAACAAAAACAACGATGAATGGAAACGTCACTTTCAATTGATATTTTTCTTTTTCTTTTTAACAAGAGAATTGGAGAAGAAAAATTGAGGTAAACATTTTTTCTGAAACTAAAAAGCAGGGAAGAATAATGATAAAATATGATGCTGATAATACTGATCCTATCAAAATATCAGATTACATATATTAAAATGGAACATGTACATATGAAATGTACACATGCACGCACACACGATGTTGTGGAGTATGATACGCATAAGTATATTTATATATATATATATATATATATATATATATATATATATATATATATATTAAGGAACATGAATAAACAAGCGTGTACGTATGTATGCATTTTATATATACGTTTGCATGCAGTAAATGTAAATAGCAATATAATTCTCCACATATCTATCTATCTATCGATATATATATCTATCTATCTATCTGCCTATCGCAGTCTTTGATCGGCCTGTTCTATCTATCTATCTATTTATCTATCTATCTATCTATCTATCTATCTATCTATCTATCTATCTATCTATCTATCTGTGCGTTAAACTATCTATTTTTCAATTTCATATGTGTTGTTCAATGTTCGCTATATTTATAGAGGCAGAACATGAAAATTTGATTATTACACACAATGTAGACGTAAGAATATTCACTGCATGAAGTAACTTCATACCCACTCTCTCCTGTTCTTTTATATATTCTCTCTCTCTCTCTCTCTCTCTCTATATATATATATATATATATATATACAAACACACCCACACTCATATATATATATATATATATATATATTTATGATAAATTATGTTATTGATAATTAAGATAAATAACCCCAACCTACCTCCACGACAACAACGAACCAAATATAAACAGCGGATGATTCCAAACTCTTACTCTTTACTTCTCCCGATGATGTGTTTGAGTCCAAACACTGAAACAACCATATGATTGTAGAGAAGAGGACATATATAGAAAAAATTATGTATATGTTCTAAAACATAATTTATAATAAATATTCACAGCTCTATACATCATATATTGAGCAATGTTTTAAATTAATGTTTTGGACGGAATTTTTTTTTCTTTTCTCTCCTCATTCTATACTCACACGGATATATATATATATATATATATATATATATATATATATATATATATATATATATATATATGTATATCCAATGGGAAGATATAAAAAATTATTTGTGTGTTCTTTAAACTCATCAGAATAAAGATTCACTTTGAAGTAAATGCCAGGGAACTCAAAATCATAAAACCTTGGGTCCTCTTCATATATATATATATATATATATATATATATATATATATATATATAAGCACACAGAATCGGTCACTTTCACTAAGCAAGTTCAGACTGATTTCGAACTTTCGAGACAACACATTTGTAATATTCTCACTCATCAGTGATCACTCAAACTACAAAACAGCTATTATGGGAACACTTATACAAAAGAAATTAATTAAGTGATCACTTACTCATGCATACACCAAAAAGCAATAAGCAATAAAAATAAAAAATAAATCAAAAACCTGCGCAATAAAAATAAGAAAGAAAACTAAACCAAAAGAAAATTAAATCAACCAATCCCAAATAAATCCACTCCTACAAAAAAATGACACTATACTTCTTATAAACAAGAAAAAAAATGACCTAACCTCAATCCCGCCCTGACGAGTGAGAACCCCATAATGTTGTCCTCACGAAACTTCAAAGTCGGCATGCACCAGCTCAGTGGCAGTCTTTTGAGCTTATCACCGCTCTACTTCCACTTTGATATCGAGCTCTTTACGATAAAAACCCTACATGTCAAATATATTTTATTACTAAAACCACTGAAAAAAAAAAGAACCTAGGCACTAAACATTGTCACAACTCAACACTATAAACATAGACACACACATACACGCATGCACACATGCACACACGCACACGCACACACACACACACACACACACACACACACACACACATATATATATATATATATATATATATATATATAAACTTTGTATTATTAAATTTCTTAAGAATGCAAATCTTTTAAATAAATGTTATGAAATAAATATTATTTGGAAATATTGCAAAACGTTCACTTTAGAATATGATTGAAAATTCTTCATAAATGAATAACGATTAACGTACATATATCAGGTAATTTGTTTAGTATTATGATATAATATTAATTAAATAGATATTAAAATTTATACAACTTAAGAATATATGAAAAATTGAGGGAAATGCACTCTGAAACGAAAATAAACGAAATAATAAAAATAGTTTAATGATACCAAAGCTCCCTGTATTTTAAAATAAAATATAAATATTTTTTTCTTTTTTCTGTTTTCTTTTTAAAAAACAGCTGGGATATAGAGAAAGCTGAGACAAAACTCTTGTAAATAATGGATAGATCACACCGAAAAGGAATTTCCCGTTAAGACAGAAATAAAAATATTGTATTCCACAAACATGTAACCTATATGTTCAAATTTAAAAGTTGAACTTCATACTGATTAGTTAAATTCAATACAAACATAAAATCTATTTGTTTCTCTCTTCACCCATCCATATTAACTCTTTAAATAACAAGCGTATTGTTTTCTATATTCAAACGTAAATGATTTTCACAACAATGAGTCAGCATTGTGTAATGAGGTAAAATATAAAAACATAGAAATTTCAGTGTCGCAATGTAAAATAAATTAATTTCAAATAAAAAATATTATGATAATTATATTATGCTCTACGATATATTTTGTATTGAGCACTTAAAAAAAGCAAATGGCGGAAAACTCGGAATTCTAAAACTGTTGGTTATCTTCCTTTTATATATATATATATATATATATATATATATAGTCATCCGCAGACAGATCTGTTTCGCTGTATGACATCTCATCAGTACGGTTAGACTCCGATTGCTTTTAACCCAGGATATAAACATGACTGAATTGGCGTCAGTCGGCGATTCTACCTACTGATACGAAAGTATACAGAACCGTGGTCGCGTAACGCCAAATAGCAAACAGTCCGTAACAAAACGCTAAGAGGCTCTGTATGTTTTACTGATTAATAAATAATTTTTTCCTCTTTTAATGTCACAATAAAATATGTCAAACTTCAAAATTGTTTAACGTGTTATATTTTATTCGCTGTAATTAACAAAATATATTCTGCATATATATATATATATATATATATGTGTGTGTGTGTGTGTGTGTGTGTGTGTATTATGATGCGTGTTTGTAAATTATAATTTGTAAAAGTCAATAAAAAAAAGCTTTAAATTAGACCAGTAAACTGTCATACAATGCAAATCACTTGACGAAACTAAAAAGTTTGTAACCATGGTAGAGTGATCGGCTGATCTTCCCAACTTATATATATATATATATATATATATATGTGTGTGTGTGTGTGTGTGTGTGTGTGTGTGTGTGTGTGTAAGTTTCTTTAAAAATGACAGAGAATGTGCCATGGTTAAGATTCTGTATATTTCTAAAGTGATTTTGTAATTTACAGTAGAGAAATGATATAAAAATTGTCCGAATGTTTTCTTTATCCAATAAATTTCCGCTATGCTTTTAGCCATTATCATCTTACTTTTAAGTGCATGTCTTATTTTTTTTCGTATGTACATAAAAATAAAATAATAAATATTTTTATAACTCTAGATATATGTGCAAAACTATCCGTATATATATATATATATATATATATATATATATATTTTAATTCAGATACAAGGGAAAAAAGCAGGAAGGTAAATTCCAAAAAAAAAATAATATTAAAAAATGATACAGGAAGAGAGCTCCATTTTGTCCAGCGTCTGTAATATTTAAAAAAAATGTTTCTTTAGTTTCTTTCTTTTTTCCTCCCTTCCTTCTTTTATCTCTCTTACCACCTTTTTTCCGTGTTGCTTAAACTTACGTCAATTTAACACGGCTGTCTGTTAAATTTTAGTTACATTCTCCCTTTTTTTTGCGAACCCAGACGATGTCAATTTTTTTCTTTTCTTATTTATTTGATTTTATTCTATCTTTTTCTTTTTCGTTTTCTTTTTCTTTTTCTTTCTCTTTATTTTTATTTTTATTTTATTTTATTTTATTATTTATTTTTTAATTTCTTTGCAATCTATTTAAAAAGGAAAAGTAGACTAATTTTTGTCCAGTTTCTGAAAGGTTTTTTCTGTTGCTGAGGTGATGTGTCGTCCCCCGTGGGGATCTTCATATCGAAATGGCCATTCAACATCTTTGAATTAATCCTTTTTTAATATATATATATATATATATATATAAATATATATATATATATATATATATATATATATATATATATATATATATATATATATGAGGATGCGACATTTTAAATTACAATTTAGAAGAAACAATGAATTAAATTCATTAAGTCAAACGTCTGTTGTCTTTTATTTATACATGTATATATTTACATGTGTGTGTTTGTGTGTGCATGTGTTTGCGCGTGCGTGTGTTTGCGCGTGCGTGTTTTTGCATAATTGCTTTCTCAGATCAGTGGTTAAAATGGCTTTTAACTTGTGAAACCTGTGGTTCTTGGTGAATCTATTTTTCGTCAGACATTGTTGTCTAGCACTAAAGAATCATGAATTATTTTGCTTGATAACAGAAAATGCATCATTTGTGGACTTACAAATGCACCAACAACTGAACTGGATATCACACGTGACCCCAAGATAAAATGACATAATCATGCAGTTGACAATTTTTATCTCACTGGCCAAACATGTAGCGAATCGCTTTCGCTAAAAATAGGATCTTCCTGATTAAAACAAATAAAGGGTATTTGATTCCTGTCAAAACCATAATTTTTTTTCAGTATTGATAAAAGTCATTCTAGGCTGCTTACTAGTAATTTTACTGTTTAAGAAAAAAGACAACAGGGATAGCTACTTAAAGATGTGCTCCAAATGAAAAATAAGGTCTGCAGAAATAAGAAATAATGTCGAATAAAAAAAATCCTTTGGAAAATGAATGTTTATGTTTTGGGTACGAACATAAAGCTGGCAGAGAAAGATTTGGAGATATCCCAACAAGAGATAGTGTTTCCTAAAATAGGTAATTCAAAGTTTGCTCTGTCAGGCTGGTCTCCGTGTGGAAACTAGAAGCAACACACATTTGTTAAAGAAATGGACTGTGGGTTTCGGTCGTAGGTTCTATTTTTCTGAGTAGGTCTTCGCAATAAAATTCATTTGTTATTAATTTCGCTGCTGAGGATTTAAAAAAATGAATTCAAACACGTGCACCCACTAAAAATGAGTTTTACAGTAACACAAAATGAGAATATCTACACTACCGGTCATAATTATTAAGCGGCCCCAGATTTTTAAAAGAAATGATATATTTCATAGTACTTTTAGTATTTCTTGCCAAATGAAAATAGAATAGTTCCTTTGTTCTGATTACTTTGCACAATTTTACAAGTTAAAGAAGCAAACATGAAATCGTTCCAATCACCTAAATTTTCTTCATTCTTTCATTGATGAAACTGCAATGTATATAATTATTAAATAATTATAAATTCATTTGATTCCTATGTTATTGTGCGGTATTAACAAAAGAACCATTCTATTTTTATTTACATTTATTCATTTGGTAATAAATACAAAAAAATAGTATGGAATACATCATTTTTTTAAGACACTGGGTTGGACTAATAATTATGGCCGGTAGTGTATATGAACATCTTTAATTCCTAATTGTTATCATATACTTATCTTTTTTAAGCACGTGATGTGCGTTGTGGAAAAGTGGATATCGGCTCGCAACGAGAAATCCAGTTCAGTCCTTTTCATTCATATACGCGCAAATACACTTGGAAAAGGTATGAATCTGTAGCTTTTACCTCCAGCTATGGGTTGAACAGAAGGACAGATTAGATTCTAAAGCCTTGGTTGGCAACCTCTCTACCGCAGAAATAAAGACAACCTACGACAGAAAAATATTTTGCCTAGTCTGTCATGTCTCTTTCGAGAAACGATCACAAAAGCGTGTAGCACATATAGCCCTTAACTGAGTGATAATTTAACTTGATGAAACACGAAGATATAACATGTTCACTCACAATAAGTAGAGAGTATTATAGTAAGAATATCACTATTTAGAACATTGCTACGAATTAAGATTGATATCCCATCACTACAACAATAACAAAATATGTTTCCAATTAGTCTACTGAAGTACGTATGCTTAACGTGAAAAATTCAAGGTTCACTGCTTACATAATATTATCTTGCACTTCAACAAAGAAGAAAAATCCATATTCCGCTCCTGGTACAAATATTCCAATTTTTTGTGTGTATTTATTGTACCGTATTTATTATTCCAGATGCCTGTGGCAGTTGGGCTTTCTTGCCAGTAGTCAGTCAGCGGGTGTCCAGCCCCCAACATTAGCCTCGAAGGCAGAACCTCAAGAAAAAAAAATGTGAGCAATGAAGAGATAGAGAATGGGTAAAGAGATATGAGCAGACAGAGATATTCTGACAATTCTACCCGGAAATGCGTTTCCAGCCTCTAGCACCGAAGTAATTCCTTTCGGCGTAGGCATCCAACTTCGGGTTGTGTCTTTTCTATAGTGAGATCAAAACGCTTCTTTGGTTCTGTGGCCTGATGTATCACATTCTGGCCGCAGGCTAGGGAAGATATGACTATGTCAGTGGGAGAATATTGTAGCCAACGGTTAAAGAAATTCTCACTCCTCTAATATATATATATATATATATATATATATATATATATAAAAGGTACGTCTAACAGTCCATAGGCATACTGACCAGACAAACAGGCTGCAGACAGTTATTTCCTACACTTTCGGATATATATATATATATATATATATATATATATAATAGTGAGTCATAAAATCAAATACTGTCATACGAGATTATGCACACACGCACACAAATATATATATATATATTCTGTAATTCTATGTGTCTGTGTTCTAAATCGCTGATGAAACATTCTTCAAAATTAATGAAAAAGGCATTCATTTGTTTTGATTCTTGCAAAATATCAAAAAATTCGATTCTACCATTTGCGCGATTAAGATAATAAATCAAAATATTTCAGAATATATCTGTTAAGCTAAGTTTTATATTTTTTATCTTTTCGTGTAATTTAAATGACATTTTATCCTTGCACATACACACACACACACACACTCACACACACACACAGACACACACACACACACACAGACACACACATATATATATATATATAGATATATATATATATATATATGTATAGAGCATAATAATCTGAACGATGTTAAGATAAAGTTTACGTGAGAAATAACTTGTTATTTTACCTAAAGGTAAATTATACAATTTCAAAATATAAATCTCAATAAACATATTTTGATTATAAGATTAATTCGAAGAAATAGATCAGAGCGATTAACATAATCATACTATTATAATGGATACATCATACCTAAATTAAAATAGCGTTGATAATTCATTAGTACTTGATGTGAAAAAAACTTCTTTTGCTACATGATCGAATTAATGTCATGCATTCATTAACGGATATATTTTCCCATTCTCTTTTCAAATTAGTCTATAGTTCTTCGACGTTTGTTGGTCTTTTTCCTTTGAGCTTTCATTTAGTAACTTCTAAACATTCTCAATAGGATTCATGTCGGCCTTTGAGCAGGCCACTCCATAACAGTAGCATCCTCCTCAGAAAGAAATATCTTAACAGACTTCGCTGGGTGACATGGTGCGTTATCATACATAAATACTGCTGGTTGATTAATTGCAGTTCTCAAAATGGTACATGTTTCTTTAATATCTCTTTGCATACAGTTTCGTTAATTTTACCGTGTAGCCAAACAAGAGGTCCCGTACGATCAGAGGAAAGCATGCCAAACACCATCACATTTCCTCCTCCAAATTTAACGCTACTTTTATTGCACTGAGGCAAATATCGTTCCTTATGACTGCGTCGAATGAACCTTCTCCAGTCACAACCGAACAGGTAAAACTTTGACTAATCGCTGAAATGAACACAATCTCACTGTTGTTCTATCTATATGAGGTGTTCAGTTGCATATTTTAATCGACTGATTTAATTTCTTCATAATGGTTACAATTGTAACCAATATGCAACAAATGGTTAACATCGTTCTGATTTTTATGCTCGCTACTATATATATATATATATATATATATATATATATATATATATATATATTGAATTATTAAATTTCAACCTAAAACACTAAGATACAAGGGGTTACTCACAATTTCTGCGACACCACTCTTTACATCTGGCCATCTAACTCCCTAACAAGATAAACACATGATTATTATTTGTATAGCTTAGTTGAGCGAGAGTCTGACAAAAAGCATTCTTACACGAAAGAAGAAATGATCCCAAAGACTATGGCAGGATTTAAGAATTTGCTCAAGTAAACTGACCAGAAGAGAAGCACGCTATGAAGTCGCCTGGAGTCCGTGGATAAAGCCAATGCCGAATTTATCGAATACATTTGCTCTTGAATATTTCAAAATAATACCGTGTAATTTTGTTAAATATAATTTTCCAAACGAGATGTCAGTGTTATTTTCCTTTTACATAATATAGTCGACAATTCATCCACCACACCCTGAATACTGTGCAAATCTTAGTTAGAAACAGAACTTGCAGTGAAAACTCAATCCGTGAATAGAACTAAACAGGAAGTAATCTGCATGACGATTTTTTTAAAGATATTGCAAGACATTGGGCGCAGTACATGTACATGGTGAAACAACAAAAGTTACTAAGAAATAGAAAGAGTAAAAATTTGGAGAAAGTCATGATCGCCACGCCCTAAAGGAACATTAAACATAAAACTCGTCAATTATGGAACCGTCGTATTGCACCCAATTTGAAGGTTGGGGTTTCACATGATTAATAACAAAACAAAATATATTTTCCCATGCGTTACCTGTTTCTTTTTTATGAAACGATTTTAAAAGATTAGATTTAGGTTCAAAATCGTAGCATTGCAATTTAATTCTGGTGATGCATGAAACTCTGATAGCACAGTCTTATAAAATTTATAATTTTCTGAAGCTTTACAAATTTAAAAAAAAAATAACAATTTAAAAAATAATTTCTAAATAAATCCTGAAAGGTGATTTTTGTAAGAATTTCCAAATTAATGTTTTTTTTTTCATCGGAAAAAAAAATGAATTACGTAATATTTTATTTTTCATTGTATACTCTCGTAACGATTTGGTTATCCGTTAATGATTTTTACCAAAATTTCGAATGTGTTAGAAAGAATAAAATTTTGAAAAATTAATTAAAAGTAGTTTGTTATTATTAAGAGCAAAGATCAACCATTTTGATAAAAAATTTAAATTGTTATTAAGTTTATTTTATTCAGAAAGGCAATTAAAAGTTTGGATGTGCGTGGTGGTGCAGTGGATATCGACTCAGAACGACAAAGCGGGGAGCACTCACTTACGCATTACGAACTGAACCATTTATCACAATCACTGGGGTATATCATCGACATTACTTGCGTAAAGGTTCAAATGGAAGTCATGAGTTATCTCCCTCTAATCCTGTAAGTTACTTGTTCACCACTGCTGTAGCCTGGTATTGAATTCACAACTCTAAGAGTCAGGAACTAACCATATATCCACTTAAAAACAAGAACAACTCAATTTTTGGGACTTATAAACCAAATAGCCAGTAACCTTTTTACCATAGTTCATATTGAAATATTTTTTATGCTAATGATTTTTCTCTAGTATTTTTTATGCTAATGGTTTTCTTAAGTATTTTTTACAATAACTCATATTGTAATTTTTGATACTAATAAATTTCTCTGGCACTCTGTATTACTGGTTCCCATAATGTGTTCATCTTTATGCTTGGTCGGTTTAGGAGATTTTTGAAGCCTAGCATAAATGCTGATTCCTTTAATGCTGATTCTTTATGTTTACGTAGTTTCCAGTAGCTTTCTCTATCTATTATTTCAACTTTATCCCATAGGGGGCGGTGATCTCCTTTCTCCCTGCATATGTGATCAGCTACGCCTGATCTTTCTATCTCTCTTCGTGTTCTGTTCTTGCGTTGTTCTTGTAACCTTACCTTAGACGGGTGGCCTGTCTCTCCTTTATATTTCTTTCCGCAACTACATGGAATGACGTACACACGTACACACAGTCCCTAGTCATGTACAACTCTGTTGTTGGGGGTCTTACTCGGGAGAGGTACCTGCGAAGTGTAGAACCACTACTGAAGATCGACTCGATGTTATATAAACCACAGACCCTTTATTTTTTTCTCCGATAACCCCTTCACATAGGGTAGACAGATCTGTCTGCGGATGACTAGTGTATATATATATATACTACCGGCCATAATTATTAAGCAGGTTAAAAAAAATATGTACTTCATACTATTTTTAGTATTTACTGCCAAGGGGATAATTCTAAAAGAAAATAGAATAGATCTTTTGTAAATACTGCACAATAGCATGTCCATCAAATGAATTTATAAATATCTAATAATTACCTATATTGCAGTTTCATCAATATAACTTACATTTGCCTTCACAACGACTGCTCACACTCTGGCTATTCTTTCCACAATTCTTTAAAATAATCCTCCCACAACTCACTTCAGGTATCTTTTAGACACTTAACTAAATCTCGAACATTACTATATATATATTAATCATCCAGATACAAGCTTGTTTTGCTGTATCACAGCTCCTCAGCGAGCCTAGACACATCCGTATGCTTCCGGCCGGGATCGAAACTCGACTGATTTGGTGTTAGTCGAAATGGCTATCTCCCTAAGCCATTGGCGTATGGAATCAGAGAAGGGACATTTTAACGTGTATGGGATATGCTTGATAAGTAATCCATGATGAAGCATATGCCAACATCAGTAGAACTCCGCATTAACACACACTCCTCAAATAAAGAAATAATCGATAAACACAAAATAATTTCGGACAAAATTCTTAAAGGCAGCGGATATAAATCATCTAAAATTAACTTTGTAGAAAAATTCAGGAGTTCAAAAAAGAAAAAATAGAAACAGGAAAATCATATGGTATAAGCTTTATTTTAATCAGTTAGTTAACTTTAAACTGGAACATAAATTTGTTAAAATAATGGATAAGCATTTTCCCAAAAATAACCCTTTAAGCAAACTCTTCAATAGGAAAGCAATAGAACTAAGCTATGGCTCCTCCAACAATCTAGAAAACATAATTAAAGTACATAAATATATTAAAAATATTAAAATTACACAACAAAAATAACTCCAACACTATCATTCCAACACAACCAGTCTGTCCCCTAATAACAATGTTTGTAACTGCAGAAACCCAAACCAATGCCACATTCCTAATAAATATATTAAGAAATCCCTGATATATATGTGTTCGATTTCATCCATGGAGAAACCCAAAGATGAAAACATGTATATCGGAAACACCATGAAGGTATTTAAAAAACGCTTTTACATACACCTCTCATCCTTCAATAACAATGAAAAAGAAACATGACGTCCTTTTCCAAATAATTTTGGAAGTTACAGGTGGTGCCAGTTATATTAACACGTTCATAAGGCTGCACAAATCGCAGTTATATAGACCTTTATTTTTCTGGAAAAAATACAGAGTGAAAATATTGTTGTTTTATTAATTTTTTTTTTTTTATGTTATTTTTACTCAAATTTCCAGAGATTATTTTCTGCGAGGTAAGCGCATGAGAAATCGGTTTTTCTTTTTCCCTCTTCGTTCTGTCTGTAATAATTTTCTTGGCTTGTTTTTTTTTCTCTCTCTCTCTCTCTTACTAACATTTTCGACTTTATGCTCCGTTTGGATTTTAACTAAATTAAAACTGAGTTAACTCGTCACCCCTAACTTTTTTATTTCTTTTTTTTTAAATTGGAGTAGATAGCCCAAACTACCGCCCGGTTCACACACATACCACGTCTATTGAACAGGAGTAGAGGCTTGCCCCTTGTTCCCTGTTTAGGATGTGGTCTCCGGCTTTCTCTTCTCTCACTTCTGACCTTAGCATTGGTGCTTCCGTGATTTTCCTGCGATCTGTCTGGTTGGTGGCAACGGCTCATCATTGTGTGGGTACCGTGTTGGCAGTTTCCTAGTTGCTGCTTCCGACTGGTAGTTAGGAGCCCTAACTCTTGCGTAGCGTCAAGAGCGGCTGCTCTGATCAACAGTTGTATAATATCGGGGTTCTTGTAGTGCCATGTCGCGCATGGATAGGTGTTCCTGCAAGCGCTTTCGGTGGGCAATTTTGAGGCCACACCTTGTTGTAGCTCTAGCCAGTTTCCCTCCCAGCACAGATCGTGGAGAATAACCGCCTGTATCCTCTAGCCTAGGTCCCTCACTATAAACGATACATATGATGAACAAAAGCAGAAACAACCCTAAACCATCTAAAATCAAACCACCTAAAGCCCTTAACCTTTCCTTCACTAATATCCGGGGCATTTGTACTAACTTTACTAGCGTAGAAGCTTTCCCCGGACATCCTAGCGCTTTGCGAAACTAAACCTCAACTCTTCTATTCTCTCCTCTGACCTCTCCATCCCTGGCTATCTCCCCCTCTTAAGGAAGGATTCCACTGTCCACATGCATGGTCTGGGGATCTACTTCAGCGAACACCTCCCCATAGCTAGGGTGACTTCACTTGAATCTGCTACACACTAGTACGTATGTCTCCGTCTGTCTCTCCTCAGTTCGGATAGTTACTTATTCTTTTTGTACCGCTCTCCCTCCTCTCCTGACTGCTCCCTTCTAGATAGCATTGCTGACAACATTGATAAGGCTATTTCCTGCCACCCATTCGCTCACATATTTGTATTCGGAGAGCTCAACGCCCATCACTCTGAGTGGCTTAAAGACTCTGTTACTGATCTAGCGGGCGTCCACGCCATGAACTTCGCTATTTCCCAATCCCTTACGAAAGCGGTGGACTTCCACCAATCTCGCTTCCCAAACATTCCCTCTGGACACGCCTCACTACTAGATATATGTTTTGCCTCTGCCCCTGACGCCTGTCAAGTCTCGCAGCTTTGTCCGCTCGGCAACTCCGACCATGCTGTTGTCTCTCTCAGTATTTCTTTCCACTCTCACTCCCCTCAGAAACCTCCTACCTATAGGACCTCCTACCGCTACCATAAAGCTGACTGGGATGCATTTCGCGATTTCCTCTGCGACGTCCCCTGGGGAAAAGTGTTCGATCTCCCAGTTGATGACTGTGCCTCTGAGGTCTCGTCATGGGTGAAAGCTGGCATTGATTCCTTCATACCCACCAGGAAGTATTGCCTAAAACCTCATTCCTCTCCGTGATTCTCTCCTGCCTCTCCTCCTTTCTGCTTCCTGTTTTCCTGCCTTTCTGCTTTCTGCTTCCTGTTTTCTCTTCAGTAATTCCTGTTTTTAAGAATTGTGGTGAACCCTCGGACCAATCCAACTATCGCCCTATCAGTCTTCTACCGATATTCGGGAAAGTGTTCGAGGCCATGATCAATGCTGAAATAGTTCAACATCTTACTGCCCACAAACTCTTCTCTGACAAGCAATATGGCTTCCGCTTTGTCAGGTCCACTGCCGATATGTTAACAACCTTTACGGAGTACATGCTCCGGACCCTCGATGAGTCAGGCGAGGCTCGTGCAGTTGCTCTGGAAATCTCCAAAGCTTTTGACATGGTTTGGCACTCTGGCCTCCTTTGCAAGCTATGAGGTTACGGCATTACCGGACACCTGCTTGACCTTATCCAGTCCTTTTTAAACAACCGCAAAATGAAGGTCGTATTGAATGGGCATGCCTCTTCATCCTACAGCACGAATGCCGGTGTTCCCCAGGGCTCTATCCTGGGCGCGACGCTCTTCCTTATTTTCATCAACGACCTCCCAGATGAGATCAAGTCCCAAGTAGGCATCTACGCAGATGACACCACAATATACTACCGCACAAGTAAGAAACCTGGCATGGCGGATAGACATAATCTCGCTGCTGACCTTGAACGGGATCTACACTCTGTGGTGAATTGGGGCAAGAAGTGGTTTTCAACTTCAATGCGTCCAAGACCAAGCTGTTGTCTGTCAACCATCACAGGCAACCTCTCCTGCCTCACATAAGCATGGACCAAGCAATTCTCCCTGAGTGCAATACACTACGCCTCCTCGGCCTTACCCTCTCTTCTGATCTCAAGTGGAACCGCTACATCGAATCCATAGCTAAATCCACTGCTAAGAAGGTTGGGTTATTGTGTCGATCCATCATGTTCTTTCCGCCTGAAACCATCCTGCATATATACAAGTCTACCATTCGACCCTGCATGGAGTACCGCTGCCATTTATGGTCAGGCACCCCTGCTGCTCACCTCAGTGTTCCCGACAGGCTCCAAAGAAGAGTTAGTAACATGATAGGTGCTGACTTGGCGGCTCAACTACAGCCACTTCCCTACCGATGAAATGTGGCCTCCTTTTTCTGTTCTATAAGTATTTCATGGCTTCTGCTCGGACGAACTTAAGTCACTGGTGCCTCCTCAACAGGTGTTTACTCGTGCAACCAGAATGGCAACTGGGTCCCACCCATTCACTGTTAGGTTAGTCAAATGCAGACGACAATTCTACTCCTGCTGCTTCTTCTCTCGCACTTCACGCCTGTGGAACTCGCTCCCATATTCTTGCTTTCTTGACGGCTACAACCTCCAGAAATTTAAATGCTATGTCAATACTCATCTACAAACCACTTGACTCTATCCCTTCCCCCACCCTGTATATCCTTCCCTTTCTCTCCCCCATTGCAACTGTCATTGTCACCTGCATTTTCATCTTTCTATTGTTTCTTTCTAATTGGTTTGTAATCCTCTTCTCCCTCCTCTAATTAATTTTCTTTCAGTTATGTAGCCCCCCCCGCACATCAGTGGCATTTACGCCTTGCCCGGAGTGAAATGATTAAAAAAAAAAACGAAGTTATAGCACCTTAAGTTAAATGGAAAATCCTCAAACAAGCAAGAACATCTAAATCAATAAAGGAACCATGTTTCCTTTGTGTTCAAGAAAAAATTGAAATCATTAAATATATGAATAGCAACAAACTTTTAAACCAGAGGCATGAAACCCCAGTAAACTGCAAACACATTTAGGAACTAACCTTACAATCATGCTAAAAATGCTACAAAAGCCAAAGCTAGGACCCCTTAGAGACGATGAACCTTTATAGTATTAACAACACACTTACATTAAATTTTACCTATTACACACCATAAACTGTGATCTAATTTAAAATCTTAGAGAAAAATGTGATTTCCTAAATTCAAAATTAAGGTTAAATATACAAAGTTAGATTAATTATAAAAACTGTGTTTAAATACTAAAATATTCTATAGTTGTACACATAAACATTAAAAAATAGGCTGTTTGTAAAAGAGGTATGGATTTTGCTTAATAAAAACATTCCCCCAAATATATATAATAATGTATATTTACATTATTCGGACTGTTGGCTGCATCACATTGTCATCTTGTCACATTCACAATGGGCTAAATAATATATTGTGTATTTAAGCTGCAATTCTTCTTTCATACAAGTTTCATTAAAGACAGCAGACAGGTACTGCGATTAAACGCTTTAATTAATTTTTCTTGAGTTTACATATGTGTTTTCTCTTCTGGACGTCAAATAGGTATAAATTGTCCCTTGTTCTGTATATACGAGTGCTTTCGACTATCATTATCAAGGATATATTTTCATTTTCACTTTTAAATGAATGTGTAGAATATTATGTATGTATCTAGAGTTATGAGATTTTTTCCAAACACAGTCAGCATATTTAGAACGTTTTCATACTCAATGTTAATGAGTATTGGCTTTTTCTTTTATATTATCAATGTTTAAATTATATGTTTGCCTTTTTACATGTTGATGAAGCTACCATATTTGTATTTTGAAGGAATACGTTTCGGATCAATTATAGTAGGTTTCAAAATGTATTTAAATAAGTCATAATTTGGCGGGCCTGTGTGTTTAAAACGTTTGCTTTCTGAGCAAGAGACAAAGGTTTGGATCTCACTATGGTCGATTTGTTTTTATGTTATCGATCTCAGCTTGTGGTACCTTTGGAAAGTGGCTGAAAGCGATATAACGGGTTGCCCCAAACTTTGTGAGTGAAATAGACGAAACTATTTGGGAGCCGTCGATGGTTGAGCTAGAGTATTTAAGCTTACTGGCTTTGTTCAGACAGTTATCTACGCCAGATATCGCGCTCTCTCCCAGAAACTGTAATTAAGGTTTGCTAAGTAGTATTTGCCGTAAAAAAACACAGTTGAGTGGTGTGGATTTTGAACAAGCACAAATCTATCTGAGCAGGCGTCTGCAACGTGGATTAGTTATCCTCGCATACAATTGTCTCTGAAGTTGTAATGTGATTATTCTTGATAGGCATGTAGTGGTGTGTCTGATAAAATTATTCACGAATTTAGTTTTATCAGAATCATTTACGTGAATTTATAAATATAAAAATTTCTATGTCATTTAAATCTTGTAATTGAGTTGTTTCTGTTCGCTGTTTAAACATTTTTATAGTAGAAAATAAAATTACTTTTCTTGTTCTAGTCAGTTGAGGCAGTGTATCATTATTTTATAATGTTTCCAAGTAAAATCCATCCGAATTGTCGTTACCGTGTATTTGCTTTTAATTAAACATGATACTGTTATTGTTTTTATCTATATATTTCTTGTTGCTATTAATTACCTTAGAAAGTTATATTCTAATTTTGTGATCTATGAGACAGTACGCGATATATAAGTATATTGAATGAGTTTTCGCTGTTTTCCATTAGATGAAGTTCTCAGAAACGTGTGCGTGTTGCTTCAGATTTTAACGCATCTATAAGGAAGAACAATAAGCAAGCCCACCCGCATTATCCACCAGAAAATGCCCGGATCGATGACACATGGTCTGGCCGAACACAACTGTCATTCCTATGAAGATGCCAAAATGTGGGTCAAATCTGGGTTTGCTGAAAAACGTGTCGTTTTTCTGACGTGAAATTTAAATGCTGCCAGAAAACTTGGAAAAGTAGTGGCTAGCAATGGACAATATATTCAGTGATATGTTTTTTTACTAATTTCTGTAAATAACACATTACTTTTCATGAAAAATCAGCGAGAAATCATTTAAGGTCCAAATATATATATTAAGATATAAGATGATTGGTTATGAATTAAATGTGACATTTCATTTTTAAAATTTAATTCAAAGACAGAATTTATTTTTTCCTGCCCGCGCCTGATTTCAACTAGATGATAAGAATAAGAAAAAATATTTAGGTTAAAATGGCGATATATTTTGGAAATCTATCTGTCAATCAATTGAATACAGTTGATATGTCTGGCCGGTTTCACCTGCTATTCATTTCGCGGTTCTCTAGAAAATTCAAAGAAGAATCTGCAATGTAATCGATCTTGACATGGCACCTCGACTTCACTCACTTATTCTTGGCTACACTGTCTTTTCTACACATTGCAACTTCTATGACGAGTTTTTTTTTTCTCCTGGTAACCCGTTCGCGTAAATTTAAGTATTGATTGGTATGTGGGTTCCACTTTTTTAACGTTGAAAAAGTTAAATGTAACCACTACTTCTACTCCAACAGGTTATTTCCTCACACTTCCTGTCTGTGAAGATTATTTTCGGTTACTAGTTTCCGTGATAATTACAATTTATAATCATTTGTATGCAATGTTAGATACCCTCTATCTTCTTGAATACCATTAATCATTTATACTTTCTTCGATACCTCCTGTACCCGGTTTTTTTCTCTCTTTCTTTATAACCTCCTGCACACTTTTGGAATGAAATGATTGTATAAATATATATATATATATATATATATATATATATATATATATATATATATATATATACACATTATTTCTAAACGGTATCACGACTCGGAATTTCAAGCACAAAGCAGGTTTCTTCAGGTTTATAAACTGAGAGTTGAATAATTCAAATTTAAATTAAAAATATCTGGTTAATACTAGCCACTGTAATATTGATTGTGATCATTGTTTAATGAATAAAAGAGACAAATTCTAAATCCATTCTGGCTAGTTATATTCATTTTCATGCAAATACTGTTGCCAAAAATATAGATCAACCTCTTCTTCTTCAACCTGAGGAATAATGTGCAGGATTTCTACCCGTAGATCATTATATATATAATCATATCGCCGCAAGCAAGGCATTTTATTGTCACTGTTTTGCAGGGGGTTACATAGGGGAAAAGTTATGAGAAAGAGTGACAGGTTATAGGGGGTGTCATGAAGTGGTTACGAGAAAGATGGGAATAGTGATGAGAGTGGAGTGAACGGAAAAATGATGATGAGAAAGAGAAGATGCAGGTTAGTGAGATAGGGGATGACTATCGACTTTACATTCAAATTTTTGGAGATTGTAGCTATCAGGGAAGCAATTAAATGGAAAGGAATTCTACAGGAGGGTAGTGCTGGTAAAAAGCTATATATATATGTATGTATGCACACGCATATATATATATGATAGTATAAAAAAGAAAAATATGAAATGTGTCTTAATCTAACATATTTCTCTTTTATTGAAGAAAAATTCCCTGAGTAGAGAGGGCATTACAATAGTTCTTTTTCGAAACTTCAAAGTTGACACAACTCTCGGCTACTGACATGTGTTCGAAGTCGGCATAACTCTGTTCAGTTTAGTGACATGCATCCCCACATTAATCATATATATATATATATATATATATATATATATATACACCTAGTATTTAGGATTTTTTAAAGATTTACTGAACTTTAAAATTTGCAATCAATAGGCACACTCTGTTTTTCTTTGTCCTTCCCTCTTCCAAGTTTCTCCGATATATATATATAGTTTTTCTTTTTCTCTCTTCCTTGACCTTGAGCGAAGTGATCACACCTGAAGTTGAAATACAAACCAAAATGCAACAAACAATTTCACAGTGTCGTTGGGCCGTGACGATCCACTCCCCTGTCACTGACTTGGCAGGATGTCACACTCATGTTCTGACAAGAAGCACAAAGCACGTGTTGAAAAGGTTCCCTCTTACCGACTTCATGCTAGTCAAGCAGAGACAATGGGGTTTGTGTGTGTCGTAAGGAGCCGTCACTTTAGTTCAATGTTTGCTTGATCCAAATAAACACGAATTTAGATTTGAAGTCAAATGTTGTCTAGCGTGGGCGGCTGATTATTAAATTCTTCAACATTGTCCATATTTATATATATCTAAATAAACTCTCTCTCACACACTCTCACACACGCACACACACACATACCGCCCCCCCATATATATATATATATATATATATATATATATATATATATATATATATATATTCCATAAATGTGGGAAGGTTTATCACTTAACTTGTTTCAGTCATGCCGACTTCAAAGTTTCGTGTAAACATTATTCCGATGCCTTCACATTTTTATTTTTTTTCCTTCTGTTTGTTGTTTCTTCTGCTTTGTTGTTTCAGAAAAAAGCAAAATCCGTGAGTAGTGAAGCCATCTCAATAATGCCTTTTCGAAACTTCGAAACCATCTTGACTGAAAGAACAATGCTCAGCTAAGTAAAAAAAACTCTCTACATTAAATCTATTGATGCTTATTCTCTGTCTTGATATAAACTTCTTAATGACAAAAACTTGCTTGCCTAAAATGCTTTTCTACAAGTGAACTACTGAATAAGTACCAATTTTGACACTAAAAAACATTAAAACAATTAAACAGTATATATAGTCATCGATAGAAGAACCTGTATCACAAATCATCATTACGGTTAGACATTCGATTACATCTAGCCAACATTGAAACCCGACCGAATTGACATCAGTCGGCGATTCTCCCTCAGAACTATGGGCATTCGATAAAGGAAAGTGGACTTTAGCGGGTTATGTACAGTGTAAACACACGCCAATAGCCGAGAGTGTCCAAATGCATTACTGAATGAACGATGAGTAAATGCATGAGTAGCTATTGTTTATAAAGTCTTCGATACCTCCATACTACTAAACCGGCGTGCGAGAGCGTATATATATATATATATATATATATATATATATATATATATATATATATATATATATATATATATTAAATATAAGAGACAATGAATGTCTATTATGTTTAATCATGAGCCGTTCTAAACGTCGTAATTTTGCTTTAATTTCAGTTGAAAATAAAGACAAAAATTCTCCAACATTTGGATAATTATTTATTGGTTTTCTTCTAAGCTTTCGGCTCACATGAGCCATCTTCAGAGAGGTAGTTTAAACTGAAATCTTATAAAATCCACCATCACCGACGATTTTATATTGTGTTGACATAAAACTCCGCTTGGCAACGGCAATAGTTACCAAAAATAATAAACGCAGTTCTTAAGTTTGCGATGCGGTTTTATGACGTCACACCGCGGGATAGCGCGAATTGACAACAAAACCATCTAGTCAAATGCAATGTAGTATGTTATTTCCTGTTTTAAAGTTGATTTTATTGAGTGTTGGTTGTTTTGATTTGATGTACATGGCCTCCAATATCTGCAGGTTCCTCTTACTGTGTGTATGAGTAAGGATCACCGTATTGTTGACCAAAATCTGTCTGATATTACCTACATGTTTATGTTTTTCAGAGAAATGTTGTTTAATAGTACTCTGATCAGAAAGATGACATGTAAGTCTACAGGAGAGCGTGGTTGTGGTAAAACCAATATATGTACTAGGTTTTTGAGTAGTATCAGAGATGCAATCTCTGAATGGGCATGTAAATTGGTACACTACATTGGTTTTTTGTAAAGAATTTAGTTTAGTGCCTGTTGGGTTATTATAAACTATGAGGTCAATTGTTTTAAACTTTTTATAATATATAATGAGTTTAATTTGATTATTACTATCCACTGGTTTAACATTTCTACGTATTATGTTTTTGAGAGTTTTTTCATCTTGTTTATAATTATTATGTATTTGGTTGCAATAGTATAAGTTAATAGTGTTATGTTTATTTTGATGTAAACCATTATTATTAATATTATCATTATTGTTAGAGCTATTGTTAAGTTTGTTGAGATACATTTTAATTTGTTGATCAATAACGGAGTTAGGAAATCCATTATTGACTAGTGTTTGCTTAATGTTGTGTAATTCTTTATAAAATATAGATTTGGAAGAAGATATCATTTGTGTGCGTTGAAGTAAGTTTTTATAACAGCTAACTTATATCGTTGGGGACATTCACTATTATAATTAAGAAGACACGAATTTATGCTAGTTGGTTTCCTATATAGAGAAGTAGTAAATTTATACTACTCAAAAACCTATACATATATTGGTTTTACCACAACCACGCTCTCCCGTAGACTTACATGTCATCTTTCTGATCAGAGTACTATTAAACAACATTTCTCTGAAAAACATAAACATGTAGGTAATATCAGACAGATTTTGGTCAACAATACGGTGATCCTTACTCATACACACAGTAAGAGGAACCTGCAGATATTGGAGGCCTTGTACATCAAATCAAAACAACCAACACTCAATAAAATCAACTTTAAAACAGGAAATAACATACTACATTGCATTTGACTAGATGGTTTTGTTGTCAATTCGCGCTATCCCGCGGTGTGACGTCATAAAACCGCATCGCAAACTTAAGAACTGCGTTTATTATTTTTGGTAACTATTGCCGTTGCCAAGCGGAGTTTTATGTCAACACAAAATAAAATCGTCGGTGATGGTGGATTTTATAAGATTTCAGTTTAAACTACCTCTCTGAAGATGGCTCATGTGAGCCGAAAGCTTAGAAGAAAACCAATAAATAATTATCCAAATGTTGGAGAATTTTTGTCTTTATTTTCAACTGAAATTAAAGCAAAATTACGACGTTTAGAACGGCTCATGATTAAACATAATAGACATTCATTGTCTCTTATATTTAATAGAATATGTCTAGAAAATTACTTGCTGCCTCGATATACTAAATATATATATATATATATCAGTCAGTTAAGTGCCATACGTGATATACGCTTTGGGTGATCATGTCTCGAAAGAGACATGACTGACTGGACAGAAGGTTATCCCGCAGTAGATTACCACTGCTTTCTGCGGTAGAATGGTTATTATTTAAGTCATAACTGGAGGGAACAGACGGATTAATTTCCCAATGGTATTTGTGAGTAAGTGAATGCAAGGAATTCAATTGGAATTCGAACTCGGCTCCTCGATTTGCCGTTCCGAGCCGATATTCACTGCACCACAACGCGCATCCACATATATATATATTGGTAAAAATGTATGAATAAGTGGAAAATGTATTCTTGAGATACGTTTCGTTATTTTGGATGTTATCGGAACAAATTTCATATGTTGATGAGACTACAAATGCGCACGAACGAGGAATGTTGGGAATTTTAGAGTTTTGTTTTTGTTTTTGTTTTTAATTTACCGAATTCATTTAAATTCTTTACCTTTCCATTACATTTGTTATTCGATATCACACACTGTCATAAGAGAATTTCTCCCAGAAATGGTGAAATTTAAAAGCCCGTGCACAAATTTACTGAAGATGATATTGCGATATATATCTGAGAATATAATATATAAGTATCGACATATCGTAACAATATTAGGGAAATGAATGATAAATCTTTACACTTTGCTGTATATATATATATATATATATATATATATATATATATATATATATGTGTGTGTGTGTGTGTGTGTCGGTGCGTGTGGCTGACATTTACAAGAAATATGTATTGACACAAAGACACGCTTACATCTTAATATATTCACACATTTTCCATGTATTTTAAAGAGAAGTACAGTTTAATTGCTTGTTTCTTGTATAAGGTTAATTTTCCGGTCCCTTCTAAAGTCTATTTCAATTCTATATTTCGAACGTCAACGTCTAAAGCCTGAAACGTTATTTACTATTTATTGTTTGTACATTAGGCTCAGAAAAGTTAACCTATCGTACTTTTTACATACCATCTCAGTCTTTTGTATAGGAGTAGTTTATCCCTTGTTTCCTGTTTAGGACTGGTTTTCCGGGTCCTTCTAAAGTCTACTTCAATTCTATCATTTTAACATCACTGACTAAAGTCGCAAACTTTATTTATTATTAATTTTTTATAGAACGAGATATATTTCGCATGTCAGTCGTTCCTGTTTTTTTTTTTTATTTTTTATTTTTCAGTTGTAATTTGATTTCTTGTTTTGTCTTTAGGATTGGGTTTCCGTTTAAAGATGGAAACGGAAACCCAGTTTTTTTCATTCGCTTTTTCTTCCATTACTTGCGTGTCACTGGGATTAAAGCCTTTATTAAATTGTTTAAATATATATGATGAAATATTTCGTTCTCGGTTTGATATATTTATGTGTAAAATGCTCAGTTAATACTTAGCGCATAAATACGCCCTTTTGCAGATTAATTCAAAACAAAACGAATAGTGTCTTTCTAGAATCTTTTACGCTTTCCTTGATCATATATACGTCATTTCTTGGTATTGTTTTCTCGTCCAACTGCATTTTGTTTACATTTATGCTAAGATAGATAGATAGATAGATAGATAGATAGATAGATAGATAGATAGATAGATTCTTGTACAAATTAACTAAAACAAAACGAATAATATCTTCCTAAGACCTTTCACACTTTTCCTGATCCCTATACGTCGTATCTTGGTGTTGTTTTTTTCCAACTGCATTTTCTTTTACATTTTGGACAGAGGAATCCAGTTTATTTCTTCTACTAGATGACACGACTGGCAGTTAAAAGGCTGACTCCAACAATATTCACGACCTCTTCAAGGCTTGCCAGTGTGTTCGTACAGCGTTAAAAGTTTCGTACGCTTCCTTGGAGTAATGTTCTTGCAGACAATGGCCGTAGAACAACTAATCGACAGTCAAGACAATAGTGTCTGGGCGTGATAAAAATCTGATGCAATTACAGATGACGCAAAATTTTTCAAGCCTAAACAAATTTCATCATACAGCCCGAAAATAGATCCATATTACTGCACACCAAATGCAAATGGCCTAATGCAAATGGCCTAATCTGAGGAAAAATAGAACTCGATTTCACCCTGTCATTTCAGTAGTACTAACACTGACCGTATGGTGAAAGAAAGTAAAATAAAGCAGATATTTCAATTAATTTGCAGAAGACTGTATAATAGAGAATACTGATATTGATAGCAAGGAACACAAGAAAAGTTATTGATAGAAATTCAAGGGAAATAAAAGGAATACACGTTATTGCGGTGGTATGCGCATGTATAGAATATTATGGAATTCACTGAGACTTTCTTATAATTGCTTCTATTAATTCCCAGTTAATCTTCTAGAAGAAACTTTTAAGGCCTGATAATTTAAAAGGGGTGTAATGGATATCAGCTCAGAATGAGAAATCAGCGAGACGTGTTCAAATTTCGGTTAAATTCGTTTCATTAACTTACGCAGAAATCCCACTGGGAAAGGTATAATTCTATCCCTTCTTACTGTAGCTATGGATTAAATGGCAGAACAGATTAAGTTCTATAGCCTTGGTTATCACCCAGTATACCGCAGAAAGAAAGGGCAACATACAGCAGAAAAATCTTCTGCCAAGTCAGCCACAGAGCGAAAGAGACATCATCTCCCAATCGTGTATCGCATATAGCAACTAACGGATAGAATTTAATTTAAATTTCATTGATTGTCTCAGTCCGTTTTCCTTCTTTATTTTGTCTGTTAATTCAAATTATTGCTGAATTAATTTCGTATATCTTTTTAATAGCTTTTATTTATTTATCTTTTTACAATACCCGCCTTTTGTGTTAAAAATTGTTTGACCGCTCTAATTTGTTTTTTCAAAGTTAACCTAGGTTAAACAATGTTTCTTTTATATATTATTATCTACAGTTTGTAGATCTTCTATTTTTCAGTAGCAGCTAGTAACATATGGTTTTTCACGGTGCCGAGTGTACTTTTCTGCATTTGTGAAAAGAATTTATTCCTATTTGATAACAAATGACGGAGCGACAGTTGCAATGCCGTTATTACTCCAATTTCTTTGGATAAATAAGATGATGACTATACCAAAACCGAAGTTTGGAAATACTTTTCTTTCCTTCTACACCGAATAAATAGTTGTGTGCGCTCTCAGTGGAATTCTTCTCTTCCTTCTTTCAAAATATCTGTTACTATGCCATCTCTGAGTAGTAATTTTCCACGTTACGTATTTTAAAGAGAAACATTTATTATTCCATCTCCTGTTACTTGAGAACCCGTAACAAAATGCATTAAAATGATATAAACGATTTTTATTGTCTTTTAATAATTTGGATTATTCATATTTTAATGTACCGATGATGCTGTCATAAAAAAGAGTAAATAATCTAGTATTAAATACATCGAAATATCATTATTTATATTAATGATTTATAGTCACGAAATCCTTTATGTTGCCCTGAAATGTCTTTTAAATGACTCAACATTAGAGACTAAATGAATGGACAAATTTCTGTGTGGATAATTTGTCACTTTTGCTTAGACGAACAGAATGGTTAGTTTATTTACTAGTGTTTATTCTGTCTGTCTGACACATTAGACAAAGCATTGAAAACAAGCATCTATGAAAGTAATCTTATTTCAGATGAAAGAGTCTCATATTTATCGGTGAATGGGCTGAATCAAAATCTTATGTACTTGACAACCTCATATCAAAAACGAATGAACGCAAATCCATCACCCAACATCTATTTCAGCCGTATGGTATATGACAACGAAGTAATACTAGACAACCTATATTGCTGCCTCAGTATTCAGTGTGACTTAGAAAAAAATTGATATATTCTTCAATCAAATGCTCTTAATAAATTGCTGTTTTATTAAACGTAATCAAATTCTTGTGCGTTGTGGTGCAGTGGATATCGACTCAGAACGATAAATCGGGGTGCAGATTTCGAATTCGATTTGAATGCCTAGCATTCACTTACGCAGAAATACCTTTGGGAAAGGTATTAATCAGTCTATTCCTTCCAGTTATGGATTAAATATTAGAGCAGATTGGGTTCTATTTTCTTGGCCGGCAACCAGTCTACGGCAGAAAGCAATAGCAACTGACCGTATGGTGAAAGAAAGTAAAATAAATTGATAATTTTATGCCCAGTCAGTCATGTCTCTTTCGATACATAATTGCCCAAGCGTGTATCACATATGGTGCTTAACTGAATCAAATTCTTTCTGCCTAATAAAAATGAATTTGCTAAAAACTTTCTAGAAGAAAGATTTTTCAACTTTTATTTTCTTTCGGAGGCGAGAGATAAAACATGAGGACACACACACAATATAAATACACAAGCACGCAAGTATATATATACCTATGCGTATAGCTCTGTCACATAATAAACTGACCTTGTGTCTCACCTGATTTAGTGAGGAGGCCGGGTAAATGCTTACACATAAATGCATATATAAATAATGTTTAAACAAGTTTAATAAAATAGACATGACAAGCTAAAATTTTTGGTGAGTTGTCATTGGCGTAAAATATGTTGTTTAATTCGGGTGGTAAGTTATATAGTGACACGTAAAAAAATGGTTTAATTAGACTAGTTCCGTTCTGGATGCTTCTTTACAGAAAAAAGTTCTTTGTTTAACTGACTTCCATCAAAAGGCTCCCTGATCACTACAATCTTCACT
The DNA here is from genome assembly GCA_037127315.1 of Ascarosepion bandense. Lineage (NCBI taxonomy): Eukaryota > Metazoa > Mollusca > Cephalopoda > Sepiida > Sepiidae > Ascarosepion > Ascarosepion bandense. The sequence continues at coordinate 8,331,541 of JBBBDQ010000872.1, forward strand.
TCTATAAGATTCAGTCAGTTCAGTGCCATACGTGATACAGGCTTTGGGCGATCATGTCTCGGAAGAGAAATGACCGACTGGGCAGAAAATTATCCCGCAGTAGGTTGCCATTGCTTTTTGCAATAGACTGGTTACCAGCCAAGGCTAAAGAACCCAATCTGTTCTATTATTTAACCCATAACTCGAGGGAAGAGACGAATTTATACCTTTCCCAAGTGTATTTGTGCGTAAGTGAATGCAAGTAATTCAGCTGGAATTCTAACTCCGCTCCCCGAGATTAGCTGACAGATAAATAATGGTTTATAATTATAATATAAACACATGAGTAATTGCATAATTTTTACTTTAGAGATATTTCTCTCCAGTAGTCTGTGACTTTTAGTTTATAGTATTGGTTTATAATAGAAATTTTTAGAATAATTTATTGTTACGTTAATATTCTGTTATCAAAATATCTTTTCCATATAAAGACTGATGTGACTTGAGCTCGTCAGAAAAAGTTGCATCGCAATAGTGATAGATTATCGAGAAAGGTTTAAGTCGTTTGACTCGAGCACCTAACTAAGTTATATATATATATATATATATATATATATATATGTGTGTGTGTGTGTGTGTGTGTGTGTGTGTGTGTGTTAAATTTTAATTAAGAAGCGCTTTTAACAGGTGGAAGATAAGATTTAACAACCACCTGTTATCTTTGTTAATTTTTCTTTTCAGTTTTCTTTTATTTTTAATTAAAATTGTAAAATTATAATTTTCTTTGCATTTTTATGTACATGAAATACTTAATTTTTTAAAACTACTGATTTACGCCCCTTTGATATATTCTCCCTGAATCTTATTACTTTTAATTTTAATTTTAATTTCGAAATTTTAAATTTAAATTACTTTTAAATTTTAAATTTTTATCTACATGTAACCGTAGAATATTTAAGATTTTAATCTTTTATTAAAAAAGCAGTAACATAAATTTGTAAGATTTAATTCCTATAAACATCGAGTGAATTTAAATTCAAATCTACTAAACCGTCAGTTTGAAATATGCACTCGATGATTGCCTAACGCATGAAACTACGAGTCGTGTCATAGACGTAGGATAATGTATGTATTTATTAATATGTATATAATACAGGTCTGCTCATACATTGAGCACAGTTTTATTAACACTTGAATAATACATTTTAACATTTAACATAAATATTAAACGAAACCAGCTTGCGAACAATTTTGTCAATCATAAACACAATCTTTCAAGTTCGAATCCGCTATAGTCCTTTTGCGAGGAAGGTGAGTAATTGATACTATCTGTATGGGATTCGAGCCTATACACGGGTACACCCTCCTCATTCGTATATTTATTAATTTACGTTCTATATATATATATATATATATATATATATATATATATATATATATATGCAAGCTTCATTAAAAAGAATACACAAGTTGTTGTGATTAAGATCTTTGTATAATTTGTTTACACCATTTTTTAATTTTTTTCTTTAATTTGTCATTAGAGACCGAGACAAAAAACCTATATTATTTCATGAGGCTCTCTCTGAAGAAAAAGAAATAACCCAGATTTACGTCATAGTATTTGTGTGTACCATTTGTGTGAGGCTTGTGAATTGGTTGACATAATGTTACTTTGTGGACTTAGGTTCATCTTCGAGATAAAAACGATCGAATTATACAAAGATGACGGATTAATCGTCTGCCGAAAAATAAATCCACGACAATCGCATTGACTAAGAAAGAAGTTGATAAATTATTTTGAAGATCACAGACTAAACATCATTATCATCACTAACACCAAAGTAATCATTATCATCACTAACACCAAAGTAATATATTTCCTTGATGCAACATTTGGCCTGAATAATGGCCAGTTTATACCATATACCATATACCATCAATACGCCAACAAAGAATCTAACAATCACCACTGAATTATAGACAATTGATATAAATCAATCCCATTTAGATTATCTATCAACAGAAATAAAGGAAATTTTAACAACTGGAAAACTAAATTTATAAGGCGTTAAAACAAAAGTAACCACAATGTAAGTTCAAAATACTCAGATAAAAGTCGCAATGGCCAAACAAACATCGGAAGCATTTTCATAAATTTAATTCCACGCATTTCAATCATTCTCTTACACTAAAAAAGTTTTTCAGCAAAAATAATATTAAGGTTAGTTACAGTTGCGTTACGAACACCGATAAATATATAAGACACAGCAATATGACATTAAATAAAAACATGTCCAACCTGCAAAATAATAGTATTTCAACTGTCAATTATAATAAGTCTGCTAAAATAATTGTAACTGCCGTAAAAATAAGAATGGCCAACTAAAGAGCCAGTGGATGGCTGCATTATGTAGCGAGCTACAAGAATCCATTTTGATGGCCATTTTAAGTATTATTTTGGCTCAACTAAAATCCAATTGAAATACCGGTATTGCAATTATAAAATGGCCTTAAGCAATAGTAATTACAATAAATGCACAGACCTTTCAAAATATTGCTGACAATTAAAAAATATAAGAAAGGAAACAATTATATATATTATATATACTGTTAAATATAAGAGACAATGAATGTCTATTATGTTTAATCATGAGCCGTTCTAAACATCGTTTTTTTTCTTTAATTTTAATTGAAAATAAAGACAAAAATTCTCGAACAGAGTACAATTAAACAACATTTCTCAGAAAAATATAAGCATGTAGGTAATATCAGACAGATTTTAGTCAACAATACAATAATCCTAACTCATACACACAGCAAAAAGAACCTTCAGATATTGGAGGCCATCTACATTAAATCTAAACAAGCCACACTTAATAAAATCACGTTTAAATCTGGTCATAACACATTACATTATATTTAAATATATGGTTCTGTTATCATTTCGAGTTCTCACGAGGTGTGACGTCACAGAAATTTGCAAACGGCGTTTGTTATTTTTGGTAACTGTTGCCAAAAACTTAGCGGAGTTTTATGTCAACAGAAGATAAAATCGTCGCTGATGATGGATTTTTTTTGTGTTAACGTTCTTGTAACCTCTCTGAAAAGTACTTATGTGAGCCGAAATCTTAGAACCAACTTAATAAAAAATAATCTAAATTATATATATATATATATATATATATAAATGCGCGCCTGCTTATGCAAAAAAAATCAGTGAACCCAGCTGCGGCATACGCTCCAATTTTACTAAATAAATTTTACATTTTTTGAGAGAGAGCATATTTTTTGGCATGAATAGTGTGTTCAACATCTTGAAAATAATTCTGTAAATGATAATCACAAGCCCCGGGCTCTAATCTCACTATGGTCAATTTGTGAAGAAGGTGAGTAATTGATGCGTTCCTTGTCCCAATGTCTTTGACGAATCCACACTGTTCTTGTCCTATCTCTGGCCTGATTCTACTTCTTGCTCTATTCATCAGTATTCGGAAAATCAGTTTTGTAATATGACTCATTAAGCTGATAGTTCGGTGTAGTTCACACTCGTTTGCACCTGGCTTCTTAGGCAATGCTATGAAAATGCATTTGCATACCACTATTATAAATTTTATTTAAAATTTCCGCGGTTTTTTTTTTCGATGCCGATATCTTCCAGGGCTAACAGCAGCTCTATTACAATGCCGTGTGGTCCAGCTGCTTTGTTTCTATTCAGTTTGGCTATTGCAGCTTCCACTTTGGACTTTAATGTTTCCGGTCCGTCCTCATCTTTGCGTATTATCGGTTGCTCTCTCTCTCTTGTCGTGGAAAAGATCTTCTATATATTCTTCAAATCGCTTGAGTATTGCCTTTTTCTCCAGTATTATCGTTCTGTTCTTGGCTTTTATACATCCTGTTGAGGAGCTTGTTTTTTGTCCTTTCAGTTCTCTTATCTCTTTATGCATGTCTGCTTGATTAGCCCTGCTCAGTCTCTCTACCTCTGCGCATTTGCAAGTAGATAGATAGATAGATAGATAGATAGATAGATAGATAGATAGATAGATAGATAGATAGTAACGAAAAGTTTGGGATAGATAGATAGATAGATAGATAGATAGATAGATAGATAGATAGATAGATAGATAGAAATGAAAATTTTGGAAGAGAAAGAGAGAAAGATATATACGAACATTTTGGAATAGATAGATAGATAGATAGATAGATAGATAGATAGATAGATAGATAGATAGATAGATAGTAACGAGTAGGGATAGATAGATAGATAGATAGATAGATAGATAGATAGATAGATAGATAGAAATGAAAATTTTGGAAGAGAAAGAGAGAAAGATATATACGAAAATTTTGGAATAGATAGATAGATAGATAGATAGATAGATAGATAGATAGATAGTAACGAAAAGTTTGGGATAGATAGATAGATAGATAGATAGATAGATAGATAGATAGATAGATAGATAGATAGATAGATAGATAGAAAATTTTGAAGAAAGAAAGAGAGAAAGAAAATTTTATATAAAATTTTGAATAGATAGATAGATAGATAGATAGATAGATAGATAGATAGTAACGAAAAGTTTGGGATAGATAGATAGATAGATAGATAGATAGATAGATAGATAGATAGATAGATAGATAGAAATGAAAATTTTGGAAAATTTTGAGAAAGAGAGAAAGATATATAAAACGGAAAATGAATAGATAGATAGATAGATAGATAGATAGATAGATAGATAGATAGATAGTAACGAAAAGTTTGAGATAGATAGATAGATAGATAGATAGATAGATAGATAGATAGATAGATAGATAGATAGAAATGAAAATTTTGGAAGAGAAAGAGAGAAAGATATATACGAAAATTTTGGAATAGATAGATAGATAGATAGATAGATAGATAGATAGATAGATAGATAGAAGTTTGGAAGAGATAGATAGATAGATAGATAGATAGATAGATAGATAGATAGATAGATAGATAGATAGATAGAATCGTTAGAATTGTTCTAACTAGGTTACCTGGATCTACACACCCAAAATATTGCAGGTGAGTCAACTGTACAATGATTCATTTAGGTTTTGTATTTTTATTTCATCTACTTAATTTTATTTATTTTTGTGTTGAGTAGCACGAATTCGCCCCGCTTCACTAAATCTGAGGAAGTAAATTTATATAATCGTTGAGGCCCATCAGAATTCAAGAGAGATACCTTTAAATATGGTAGGTATTTCCTACTTCCTGCTCTACTAACTTGATTACTCCTGTGCTTGATTCAACAAATAAACTCACTGGTTTATAAACGGACATTTAGCAATATATATATATATATATATATATATATATATATATATATATATATAAAGAGAGAGAGAGAGAGAGTGAAAGCCAGCGAGAGAGAGAGAGGACAGAAAGAGAGAGAAAGTGGCAGTGAGTTGGGGGGACAGAGAGAGAGAGAGAGAGAGAGAGATGCCTGACTTAATATTAGGGAACTCATGTAAACCTAACTTGATATATATATATATATATATATATATATATATATATGTGTGTGTGTGTGTGTGTGTGTGTGTGTGTGTGTGTGTGTGTGTGTGTTGAGTTATGATAAAGTTTCGCGCCAAGATTACTTTTTTTCAGTAGTTGCACGGATGATTTTAACAAGCAAGTTTTCTTTCTTAAGTTGCTCGACATCGTTGACTGTATTAATGCAAATCGTTGTCATTTTAACTGAAAACGTCTAAATGAGCGAATTTAAAATGAGAAATCCTTTGCTCTAATATATATATATATATATATATATATATATAGTTAAGTGAATTAATAAATATACATATGGGGACACACACATGTATAATAATATTATTCAGGTGTTAATAAAAGAGTGTTCAATATAGTATGAACTATTTTATATAAATATTAATAAATATATATTTTACTTACGTCCATGGCAAGACTCAATGATTTATGTGTTAGGCAATCAAAAGGGGAAAATTACAAACTGACAGTTTAATAGATTTGAATTTAAGTTCGCTCTATGTTCTTGGGAGTTAGATCTTATAAAGTTAGGTTATTTTTTCTAATATATCATATATTAGTAAAATATATATTAATATATATTAGTAAAATTCGAATAGACAAAGATTCAGTCAGTTAAGTGCCATACGTGATACATGAAAGAGACATGACTGAGTGGGCAAAAAATTATTTTGCAGTAAGTTGTGATTAGTTTCTACGGAGCACTCGTTGCCAGCCAAGGCTATAGAACCCAATCTATCCTTTTATTTAAACCATAACTGGAGGGAATAGGCAGATTAATATCTTTCCCAAGGGTATTTGCGCGTAAAGGAATGCAAGGAATTCAAAACAGAATTCGAACTCGGCTCCATGATTGCTCAATCAGAGCCGATATCCACTGCACGACAAGGCACATCCCAGACAAAGATTACATGGTGATAAAAAGAAATTAAATTAAAATTTTAAATTAAAAAACGTTACCTAAATGCAACATTATTAAATCATTGGGGCGTAATTCATAATTATTAATACTAATATTTGTGGTAAAAAGAAAGAACGTAAAAAAATGATATAATGATTACATGCTGCCATAGAAAAAATACTTACTTGATACAGCTTCCTCTACACGTTTGCCTATTTCTTTCTCATTTCCTTACTTCTTTCTAGTTTTTTTAGTGGAAACATGCATTTTAGAAGAAGCTTCGATTTCTTAAAAACAGTATTTAGTTCGTCTAGAGGTCTGTGTACTTGAGTAAACTAAAGAAAGGATGCATACCCTCGAGAGGACATATTTTTGTTTTAAGCTTTCTCGAATCGGTAAGCTGGTAGACAATATTTACTGTAAAAGGGGGTGTCTAATTAGATACAGATCAAATACAGATATCCACTAATATCAATAAAAAGAGTATTTGAAATAATTAAGAGATAAATAAGTACTGAGTAGATATATGTTTATTCGCCTGAAGAGAGTCAACTTTAGTCTCGAAACGTGTAACGTCACAACTTCATGGACACTTAATGTATCCTAACATGTATAATAACAGCAACAATAAATCTGCACTTTAAACAAAATGATCACGGCCTCTCACACTTTTTATTCGATATATATATATATATTATTGTTTATTACTCTAGAACATGACTACAAATTACTACAAAATTGTACATTTTGTTTCGACATTGAAAGAACAATGTTTTGAACGTTGTAATTATTTTCTTTGTTCCTTGTTAATATATATATATATATATCAGTAATGTCTAAACATCACCAAGTTAAGGAATTCAGGAATTTCTCTCTTGACACCGACTGAGAGCCCAAACTGACTGATAGACCTTCAGTACAAGAAGATACTTTTCGCCATGTATGTTCTAATCAGTTAAGTAATCTTTGTAGATGCTACCAACTTCATTTTACAAAACGTTGAATAGTTAATCTCAAATAGATAAAAATTTATAGCACTTCGAATGTTGACAAATTTTATACACGATTTTCTCGTTTTTTTAATTTTTTAAAATTTAATACCTTCGAATTCTTATCGTCACAGTAAAACACGGCTATTATGACGAGTGCTTATGAATCACATGTTGAGGCATACGATTTGAAAACTCATTTTTTAGTGTCATCATGATTTAACACATACAAGATTTCGTTAGCCGTAGCGAAAGCAGTATGTTTTCAGTTGATTAATTTGTATGGTTCATGCCTTTTATCAAGAGCAACTATGCGAAAGAGATCCCAACACACAAGACCAGAATTACAACTGATCTCACAGATTACATTTTCAGCGCTTCTGTTACATTATCCACATTTCTATTCTGCTACCACTGTATAATATTAATAATAATGATAATAATGATAATAATAATAATAATAATAATAATAAGAAGAAGAAGAAGAAGAAGAAGAAGAAGAAGAAGAAAACAAAAACAACACATTGAAAGAATCCCTGGAAACCCCAGATTAAGAGATATACAAAAAAATTGTCTTGTTAAGTACAGCCCACACACTAAGGAGAAATTTGCTTATGTAACGCTAGGGATGTTTAGGAGATATGCAAAAACATGAAATGTAGCCATAACAACACACAACGACATGCCTTAGGTCTTCCCGCAGACTTGTTAGGTAGTGCACCCACAGCAGAAATCGAATTATAATGAAAAATTACATAATAATAACTAGTTTTAATCTGTGAAAATTTCACTATTTTTTTATTCTAATATTCTGATGAATATTCATTCTTAGGGTAATGATTGAATAAACACATGGCAAATTCTATAATAATAAAATATTCATAGAAATTCCCCTATTGCATCATTAAATATTTGACCTTAACAACTTTAACAAAATATTGCAATAACAATCATAAATATAAAGCTCTCTTTCTGGCTTCTTCTTTCATATGATACCTGTTTGACGTTTTCTTTTATTCATCACGCTCGTTTGGGTGTATGTCGTCCGGTGTTTCTATGTTTCATCTGTTGTGTCTGTGTGTGTGCGTTCTAGAGCGTGACACACGTAGCTCCTACGATAATAATAATAATAATAATAATAATAATAATGATAATAATATTAATAATAATTGTCTATTAATTGATATGGCTTGTCGAGCGGATACTAACATAGCAACCAAGGATTTCGAAAAACTGTCAAAAAATATATATAAAGACCTGGAAATAGAAAAAATGTGGAAATTGAAGATAAGCGTCGTGCCAGTGATAGTAGGTGCACTTGGAATGATAAAAATGGAACAAGACCACATATTGAAAGAATCTCTGGAAACCCCAGCTTCAAATATATACAAAAAACTGTCTTGTTAAGTACAGCCCACACACTAAGGAAAACTTTGTTTATGTAACCCTAGGGTTGATAGGGGAGATAGAAAAAACATGAAATGGAGCCATGACAACACACCACGACCTCCTTAGGTCGTGCGCAGACTGGTTTGGTAGTGTGATTATAGCAGAAATAAAAATTTGATGAAAAATGGCATAAAAATAATATTCAAAAATGAAAGAAGGTAGTAAATACAAACAAGATTTACTTTTAGTAGATTCTGTAGAAAAGCAGAACAGAAGCCAAGAACCAACTATTGCGGCAAAAAATATGAAAAAGAAAGCCAAGGATAAAGTTCTTGGACAGATGAAAAATGCTGGCAAGACAAACCTCTGCATGAACGTGCTAATAAACGCGATGTTGATAAAGTTAATAGTAATCGATGGTTACATGCATCCGGTTTAAAGTCTGAAACTGAAGGCTTTATTCTTGCTGCGCAAGACCAAAGTCTTTTCACTAGGAACTTTCAGGTAAATATTATACATAATAATGTGGATCCAAAATACAGGTTCTGTGATAAATGCCAAGACACAGCAGACTATTTTATCTCAGGATGTTCTTTACTTGTCCCAAATGAATATAAAAATCGTCAGGACAGTGTGGGGCATTATTTACACTGGACAATGTGCAAACACATTGGTAAATTACTAAACAAACACTGGTATGAACATCACCCAGCACCGGTTACCGAAATAGTAGATATCACCATCCTATGGGATTACACCATCTATACAGACAGAAAAATGAACCAAATACGCCAGACATTGATTATTATTTGATATGGCTTATCCAGCGGATTGTAACATAGAAACCAAGGAATTCGAAAAATTGTCAAAATATAAAGATCTAGAAATTGAAATAGAAAAAAATGTGGAAATTGAAAACAAGTATCGTACCAGTGGTTGTGGATGCAGTTGGGATGATAAAAAATAGAACAAAACAAATTGAAAGAATTCCTGGAAACCCAGATTAAGAGATATACAAAAGATTGTTTTGCTAAACACTAAGTAGAACTTTGTCTATGTAACGCTAGGGATGTTAGGGAGATATGTAAAAACATGAAATGGAGCCATCGCAACACACCACGGCATGCCTCAGGTCTTCCTGCAGACTTGGTAGGTTGTGCGATCATAGCAGAAATCGATTTATAGTGAAAAATGACACAATAATAATAACAATAAATCTTGGATACCATTTCCTGAATCTTTCGTCTCATTATATTCTCGCTACTCTCCAAATGTGCGTTGTGGTACAGTGGATATCGGCTCGGAACGAGAAACCGGGGAGCCGAGTTCGAATTCCAGCTGAATCCATTGTATTCACTTACGCGCAAATACCCTTGGGAAAGGTATTAATCCGTCTCTTTCTTCCAGTTATGGGTTAAATAGCAGGACAGATTGGGTTCTATAGCCTTGGTCGGCAACCAGTCTACCGCAGAAAGCAATGGCAACCTACTGCGTGATAATCTTCTGCCCAGTCAGTCATGTCTCTTTCGAGACATGATCGCCCAAGCGTGTATCACGTATGGCAACTAAACTGACTGACTCTCCAAATCAAAACCGATCTACATTTGAGCCAATTTTCCAAGTGAAAATCAGTAACCTTTTTCAAATCTTTTTTTTTAATCTTTGTTTTATCAGCGTTCAAATATCGGTCATAAGTGTCATTTCAAAGACTATAATCATCTAACCGAACAAACATCACTTGCGTTTATTTTATTTTATTCAATAACCACAATAATAAACAATTTTAGACCCAAATAAGACACACCATTGAACGTAGGGTGCAGTAACAAATATAACTCTAAAATTAGAGACACTGAGAGAATATTTAATGGTTTTAATAATTTCTTTTTGTCCCGACGTCGATATCACATTTGATGCGTCGCTAGGAATCCACTCTTACTTTTCATTTAATTAAAAATATTTCCGCATTGAAAACTATTTTGACTTTTTTATTTGAATATAATTAGTATCTTCATTTATATTCCGACATTTTTTTTTCCTTTAAGTTATTTGAATTTATATAGACACAATTATTTCATTAATATTTTAAGAAATTTCTTTCTTTCTGCTTCATGGTTTAATTTGGACCAAACTTTAAGTCACGCAAACTTATTAACGTCTCCGTCCTCTGAAATGAATATATTCATTTGCGACTTCCTAGCTCGCGTGTTAACTTGCACCAATAAATTCTTAGCAATATTTTTAAATCATATCTGTAAAAAGAAAAATATGCCGCAGTTTACAATTTTCTTTTTTACGTTTCAATTGAAAAAAAATTCGAAGAAAAATATGCACAAATCAATGAAAGAATAGGATTCAATACGTGACAGATTCAGGCATCTCATTTGACCGTTATATTCATTGCAATATTTATAATGTATGATGACTATGAACGCCTCTGTTTATAACATTAAAGATTCTAACTGCGTTGTTTTTATCATATACTGATAACTAAACTTTTATTAGGATATCTAGAAACAGAGAAGCGACAATATTTTTTCTTGAATAACACTTGTTCACCAACGCTGGTGCTTAGTGCCAAACATGATCCATAAACAATGTCTCCAAATTTTTTTCTGAATTCTCAAAGACGATGGCATTTTAAGGTAGTTTTGCTTGAAAAAACGTCACATCGATATTTCTCCTCACAGCTACTAGTCAGATTTTCTTCTGTTCCGCATATATACTTTGTTTAATTGTTGCATTATTTAATTATTTACTCTGATAAATGCGAGAACTATCACAAAGTTTCCAAGACACCATTGAGTACTTCTATTTCAGTGGAATTTCCAAGATTATTTTGTCCGAACACTTCGGATAAGAAAGTGTGTATCTGTATATTGAAGCAATTGATAATTAGAGATATAACATATTAATTAATATTGTGTTACCTTTTAAGAATTTTTTAAATACATTACATTCCATCATGAAATGAGTTACAGAAACCATCAATCTTACAAGGACAACAGAGGTATTCGTGCTATAGTAACTGCTGAGTTTCCTGGGCAAAATAACCTGACGGTTCCCATTCTTCAACAGGCTTGTGAGGATTCAGTGTTCTTGTCTTCTTAAACTTATCGCAAGGATAGAATCGTTATGCCTTGCTATTTAACCCATAGATGAAAGTAGATGGCTTAGCACAAAGCGAATGATAGTGAACGCTGAAATATTCAGGCTTACATTATGTTCATTATAAAAATTATATTCATCAAATAAATATTAATATTTAACATAACAGTACATTATTGATTAGTATGGGTTGAGAATAGGATACATTAAGTTCTTTAATGATATTGAAGACAGTGTGTCTCTGAGAAACTTGTTTTTATTAATTTGTATTTCTTTTATGGTTTATCAATCCTCTGCTGCTTATTTAAAATCAGAAAATATTTTGGCGATTATAATGATTTACTAATACAAGTCATATTAATTGCCATTGGATGAATTTACTGAACTGGAATTGCAAAGCAGCTTTCCAATCACCAAATCTCAGCCTTTAACCGTTACTCAATTTGCACATCCCATACAGTCCATTACCTAGGTCCTGACCAAGGTCGACGTTGCTTAACTTTGGCGACCAAAAAATCAAATTCGTGTTTCAACATCTCCTATATGAATTTAATAACGTGATTATACACATGACTACCGGCCAAAATTTTTGGGCCACCCCAGTTTTTTGAAAGAATTGATGAATTTCATACTGTTTTTAACCATTCCATATTCATTCTATATATATATATATATATATATATGTAGAGAACGAGAGAGAGAGAGTGAGGAGAGAGAGAGAGAGTGAGAGGGAGAGAGTCTGTGCATTATATATATATATATATATTATAAATTATGTTTTAGAACATGTACATAATTTCTTCTATATATGTCCTCTTCCCTACAATCATATGTTTGTTTCAGTGTTTGGATTTAAACACATCCTCAGGGGAAATAAAGGTTTGGAATCATTCTCTGTTTATATTTGGTTCGTTGTTCATTTAATTGGTTGATGTCTGCTGTTAGTGGACCTAATTGATGCATTTATTTGATCCTGTGTCTAGATTGGAAAGAAAAAACACCCCACCCCTGTCACGTCTATGAAGACCTAGACACAGGATCAAAGTAAATGCATGTATTAGGTCCACTAACAGCAGACATCAACCAATTAAATGACAGCCGACCATAAAAATGTCCACACAACAGTGCCCTCTTAGAAATCCTAACCAAAAGATATACCCAACCGATAAAAAGATAAAACATACATTCCAACAGATAATACCATTAATCAACAATTTCACACTTACACACCAAATTCCTCAAAAGTCTAACGATCGAAACGAGACATTCACTTAATTATCAATAACCCCAACCAACCCCCACGACAACAACGAACCAAATATAAACAGAGAATGATTCCAAACCTTTATTTCCCCTGAGAAAGTGTTTAAATCCAAACACTGAAACAAACATATGATTGTAGGGAAGAGGACATATATAGAAGAAATTATGTACATGTTCTAAAACATAATTTATAAATTAATATTCACTGCTCTATACACCATATATCCAGTATTGTTTTAAATTAATGATTTGGACGGAAAAAAATTTTTCTTTTTTCTCTCCTCATTCTATACTCACTCGGATATATATATATATATATATATATATATATATATATATATATATATATATATATATCACCTAACTACCTATATTGACCATCTAATGACACTTTAATGATTTTCCCACCTTGACGCAGGACTGTGATGATTAGCATAATAGACCCATAGATGTGTAGGCTAGATCGAACAAATAATATTAATAAACACTGATGTAATTTCACGACTCTAGCTAAATGTATCTATTTGTTTTCAGGAAAAAGGATTCGCCACGTGCTAACACGGATTCCTGATTTCGTTTACTCAGAAGTTATCTGTCATCCTTGTGTGATTTATTTATTCTTACCAAGTGCGTTCATCGCTACTATATGAGCAACTGCAATCAACCAAACTAGATTAATTGATCATTTTCAAAGCGAAACACCTCACCAATTGCTGCCATCAATAACTGTTTTCGTGCCAATATTCTCTCTTTTCCACCCTGCACTCCACAGACTAGATAAAACAAACCCGGAAGTTGTTAACAGTGCAGACTCTACCGCGGGAGTTGGGCAATATTTCATGCCTGGTGCGCCTCGACTAACGTCAACAGTGCTTATTTACGGTGCACTCAAAAGACAAGCTGAGCGAGCCGACTGAGCGGTACATTGATATTACGATCGTACCAATATTTGACCAATCGATCGCATCTGCAGTCAATCAACTTTCCTGGAATTATTATCGCCCAGTCCACGTCATTTAAAAAGAAAACGCTAAAAGCTGTTAGGAAGAGTATTGTAAAATTTATTTAATCGATTTTATCGATTATTTGGATGGAGTTTATAAGTTGCGACAAACAGAGAGAAGCAAATCTAAGAGATATTTTGGACAGGAGTCAATTTGAAAATATCGTCACTTTCTCAGCTCTTATGACTTTAGTTCATATGCTAACTTATTGCCAGACACATGCTTTTAGCTATCATCATTTACACATGTTTTCAAATAGGCACACGCAGACACACACACAGACACACACACACACACACACACACACACACACACACACAAATAAATAAACAACTCATGTCGATATATTATATACTTGCTTGCAAGTATAAACATTTCATAGGCTTTGTAACTATTCCCTCTTGCAGACTGCTACCAAGGCACAGACACACACACACACACACACACACACACACACACACATACACACACACACACACACACACACACACACACACACACATATATATATATATATCATTGAATATGGCGGACAAAGAAGATTCAATTAATATCTATTAATTTTTCATCGCATCGTAACCCTTTCCCACTTAGAAATAAGAAATGTTAAAAACATGACGAAAAAAACACCAAAGATATATATACCATTGAAAATGGCTATAGAAGTAGACGAAAGATCTTGGGGTGATAAAAATTATTGACAATTTTTATATTAATAATCTCCAAAAAAATGGAAATATATTAGATTGTTAAAAAATTAATAAAAAATTATGAACGTTGGGACTATGTGTCGGGCTAGGAAGTTTTTCTTGTCAGAATCCATTTTCCACATTTCTAAATCTACCATTTGTCCGTACGTTGAATACTGTTGCTATATCCGGTCCGGTGCTCATGCTATTCATCTTCAGATTCTCTACAAAATCTAAAGGAGGATCTGCAATATAATCGACTCTAACTTGACAGCCAGTAACATTCTCATCGACATGATGTGTCTTCCCTCTGTCTTTTTTAAAAATAAATACTTCATGACAACCATTTTTTCTCTGGTCTCTCTACCATATCTATTTACGTGTGCTACTAGATTGGCATCTAGGTCCCACTCATCTACCATGGAAATAGGTAAACCTTTTCTTTTATAAAATTTTCATTGTTGCATTTCCAGTGTCTGGAACTCCCTTTCTGTTTGCTTGCTTTCTTGATAGCTGCAATCTCTAAAACTTTAAAAGCATCGTTAATTGCCGTCTTTCATCTACTTGATTCCCATTTATGTCTTATCCTTTATTCAGCATCCGCTTTAACTATTTTTTTTTTTGTCGCTGTAACCGCTTCGCAACAGTGGCGGTTCTGTTTTGCTCGGAGTGAGATGATCATAAAAAAAATGAAGTCTTCCTTGTACACAATGATCAGCTGCATATTATGAACTGACTGTTAGCAGATTTGAGTTTTTATTTTTGGTACTAGCGTTACTTCAGTCAGTTAAGTGTCATACGTGATACACGCTTGGGCTATCATGTCTCTTCTCGAGACATGACTGACTGGTCAGAAGATTATCCCGCAGTAGGTTGCCATTGATTTCTGCGGTAGACTGGTTGCCGGCCAAGGCTATAGAACCCAATATGTCCTGTTATTTAACCCATAACTGGAAGGAAGAGACGGATGAATACCTTTCCCAAGGCTATTTGCGCGTAAATGAATGCAATGAATTCGGCTAGAATTCGAACTCGGCTCCCTGATTTCTCGTTCCGAGCCGATATCCAATGCACCACAACGCACAACGTTACTTAACTTCGTTATAAATTATAAATCTGGAGTGACATTTTTTAGTTTATTAAATGTATAATTTGATTTAGTTTATGCCTGAACATAAACATGAAACTGGAAAGAAAATTCTTAGAAGTTATAAAAACAATACTTATTATTTTATATTTATTTAGTTATTATCTATTATTATTTTCTCCCTGACGAGTTGCTAATAAGATAGTATCGAAACACAAAGGCTCTTGTGCTGCAATAAACTATGTTTTTATTATAAACTCATGACAAAAATATTTCCATATATATATATAAGAAATAAGTTCTTTGAACATTATTTTTACTCGGTACTCGTATTTAATCAAACAGTATAATATATTTATTTCTATCGGCCTGGTTATTTACGATAAATTTTTATTATGAAAATATCTGTCATTATAGTAATTTAGGAAGATTAACAAAATGGTCTTTAAACAACCGACAATTTGAAATGATTTGTTTGAACATTATTTTTGATCAATACTCGTATTTAAGTATTTATTTATTCCCTATATGGATACGGGTTGCAGGTTCGAATCCTGCCGAATGACACACAATTTCATAACAAAAATTTATCGTAAATAATCAGGCCGGTAGAAATAAATATATAATACTGTTTGATTATAAACAGAATATCTATTTAAATACAAGTATCGATCAAAAGGCGTAAGACAAGGATGTGTCTTTTCACCGGATTTGTTCAACCTATACAGCGAGAATATTTTGAGGATCCTAGATGACACACCAGGATTTGTTATTGGAGGCCACAACCTGAACAACATAAGATATGCGGACGATACAGTACTGATTGCGGACACGGAAAGGAAACTGCAAGATCTCATACAGAAAGTAGCAGTGGAGAGTGACAAGAAAGGACTACAAATAAACTTTAAGAAAACTGAGTGCATGGTCATCAGCAAAAGATACAACCCAAAATGCCAAATACAGGTAGGGGATAACAGAATCAAACAAGTCCAAGAATTTAAGTACCTAGGAAGTGTTCTAACAGGAGATGGAAAGTGCGACACGGAGATCCGAAGGCGAATTGGCATGGGAAAGGACGCGTTCCAGAAGATGAGCAAAATACTAACACACAGGAAAATCTCAATAGAAACGAAGGAAAGAGTGCTAGACTGCTACGTGATGTCAGTTCTTCAATACGGCTGTGAATGCTGGACAATATCATCGAAAATGAGGACAAAACTGGAAGCGGCCGAAATGTGGTTCTACAGAAGGATGCTACGGATATCGTGGACTGAGCATACAAGCAACGACGAAGTGTTAGAAAGAATGGCAACAAAAAGGAAATTGATGCTGAGCATCAGGAAGAGACAACTGAAGTTCCTGGGACATGCAATGAGGAAGGAGAGCCTGGAGAACCTGATACTGACTGGACAGATAGAAGGAAGGAGAGACAGAGGAAGGCAGCGGATACCATATTTGCAGGGTTTGATCAGGTGGATGACGGAACGGAGGTTGCGAGGTGTAACAGGAACAAACATACTAAGAGCCACAAGGGATAGGGAGACGTGGAGATCCATGATCGCCTACGTCCTGAAGGGACAAGGCACATAGAAGAAGAAGATCGATCAAAAATAATGTTCAAACAAATCATTTCAAATTGTCGGTTGTTTAAAGACCATTTCGTTAATCTTCGTTATTATATATATGGAGTGAGCTGTGTAAGGTGAGAGCTTAAATATATAGATGGGCTAAAATTTTGAGAAATTCCGGCCATGAATTTCATTGATCAAATAACAGAATAATTAGACTGGTTTAATTATTTCTTGGCTTAGCTGAAAACTTTACATTGCTACGGTTGAGGTAATTTAACCGCTTCGTTATATCATTGGATATTATGCAGTAGTAAAAATTGCTCGAAAATTCAGAGACGTGGTTCGAGATGAATATCAAAATGACGTGTGAAGACGTATGAATAGTACATTAAGAATAAAACAGAAATATCGCAGAACAAAGCATTTAGATAATGCCTTATGAAATCCATAACTACTATTTACACTTAACTGGAAAGTGATGTTAGAGCAATGATACGGAATGTGAAATCGATATGCCCATTTCAAATTGGTGATATTCGTACTGAATATTAAGATCGAACAAGCTTTTGCTTTTTGCCTTACGCGCGGTGTCTGTCCTCGCTGATATCGCTTTGGGACACCTACTTTACCGTTAGATAGATGTACCGCTCTAGTCAAATTCCCGACCGACGCGGTTCCCGGTTAAGCGTCGAGTACAGGACGCAATCGGGATGCCTCCCGCTCACTTGCCTTATTTAATTACACACAAATCTCCTTGGAAAATGTAACAGTCCACTTCTTTATGTATCCCAGAAGCTATGGATTAAATAGTAGGACAAAGCAGACCTGTAACCACTCTAGGAGATTGACGACTCTGATTTCAAAAACTCTACGGATTTCTGGTGAAGTAGCTAATAGATACACTTAATGAAGAGAATGTGGAGTTGAGGAATGTTTATAATACACCGAGTGCAGTCCGCCTTGATTTCATTCAAAGTTTCGTTGCGAAACAGGAAAATCGTTTTAAGTAGAGAAAAATTATTGGATGCATAAAATGAACTAAGCTCTTTAACACAGAACTTTCTCCAAACTGTTGCTGCTCTAATAAACACAGTATATATAAAATTGTTTGAAGATGGGTGTAGGAAGCCCCCCGCCTCGATATTGACTTTTAATCTGATTAGTTTTAATAAAAAAAATCGTGTTTCATTTCATCTTTTCTTCTTTTTTAAAATTGGATGAATAAGTTGGGACTAAAAAGAGATTTGCCTATATTTAATGTTTTCATTTCTTAAGAAAAATAAATGTACGGCTTTTTATTTTTCTGATTGTGATTTTATTTCAATCGGAAAGTTAAGTGTCACACAAGCTTGGGTGATCATGCCTCGAAAAAGACACGATTGACAAGGTAGAAGATAGTCTTGCAGTAGGTTGCTATTATTTTATGTGATAAACTGGTTGCCAACCAAGATTTTAGAACTCAATCTGTCCTGTTATTTAACTCGTAAACATGGGAAGAAGAAGAGGATTAATACTTTTCTCAAGGGTATTTGCGCGTTATCGAACGAAAAAAATTCAACTAGATTCTCCGATTTCGCATTCTGAGCCGATATCCACTGAGCCACAATGCCTATGTTATATTCTCTACGTAATATCCTTGTCGTTCATTGACAGACGAGTTATTACCCACACTTGTTGTGTTAAAAATGTACATGCCTAGGCTTCTAAAAGAGCTGATTAGCTGATTATATTTTAAAAAGTCTTTAGTAGATATATTTAATCATTGCTCTTGTATATGCCTATATGATTACTATTCTATTCTATCTATTAATTGTTAAGTCGACGTTACCCCAAGAATTTGTTTTTAAATCGAATTTGCCTCAAGTATTTATTTTTAAAATAGAATATGTCCCAAGTATTTGTTTTTTATCATATTTTAAATTCCTGATACTTTAAAAATTACACTTGACATGTCTCTGCAAAGAAGCAACTGAGATTAAATTCTTCAGAATAAGGGAGTGACCATTTTGTCTACATGCACTGACTGGGCAGAAGATTGCCCCGCAGTAAGTTGCCATTACTTTTTGCTATAGGCTGGTTGCCAACCAAGGCTATAGAACCCAATCTGTTCTGTAATTTACCCCATAACTGGAAGGAAGGGACGGATTAATACCTTTTCCAGGTGTGTTTGTGTGTAAGTGAATGCGGGGAATTTAATTGGAATTCGAACTCGGCTCCCCGATTTCTCGTTCCGAGCCGACATCCACTGCACCACAATATACATCCGATAGGGCTCTCTAATAATTTCAAAAGATTAAGTGATCAACATATCTTACTGATTTTAATTTGTATCAAAGAATAATTATTGCAATAAGCTAATCAGCTCCTTTCGAATAGTTCTCTAAAAGAAATTTAGTTTTTGGTTAGTTACTAAGAATGGAGACGTCACATTAAGCAGTATCTTTTTATCATCATGCCTATACAATTTTTTTAATTGCATTTGCCAAAAACAAGGCACTAAAGTCACAAAGACAAAATAGGTTGTTTGGTGTGAAAGAATTAGAAAATAGAAACCTTATTAAAGATTGTAATCAATAAAAAAGTAATCAAGACAACAGAAGATAACGATTGACATTTCATTTATATTTTTGAAGAACAAAAATGGCCGGAAATCATGGAATCAGCAACAAAAAATTCTTAGAATAGGGCTTATGATTACATATAGCCAATTCAAGTATAACGTAACGAAGCTTTATTTTCAATTTATTACTGCGTTTGTCCATGAGTTTTGCTTAATGGAATATCAACCTCTGTGATTTATTTAATGCCAAAATGGTTGGGTTTTAAGGTACCTTTCTTAATGTTCAGTTATAGTTAGAAGCATGAGTTCGTCACATTTTGATGAAAATTATATTTTTTATTTTTTTATTTTTTTTTTTAGAAAACTGAAGATGTCTTCCAGTTTTGTATTAAATATATATTGCAGGTAATATTTTATTTCTTCAAAAATGTGTTATGGAAAAAATTATTTTTCTTCAAAAATGTATTTTTGATAATATTTTTCCTTCAAAAATGTATATTTTTCTATAAAAATCTATTTTTATATATATTATATTTATAAATGTCTATTTTTATACTTTCCTAGTGTTTGATCTAAGTTTGGAGGTTAAATATTTGCTCATAGCTGGGAGTCTAACAGGTGCTACCACTCTGTGTCAGGGTGGACCTGGAACGACAGTAATTAGGAGGTGTTTCCATGCTTCTCACAACCTCCCAATCAAAGGCCTTGCTGCCGGATGCAATTTCCCATCGTGCCCAGGACCAGTACTTCGTTTAAATTCATAAAGTCTAAATGCCATTTAGAAGAACTCATCTGAAAAATTACAACGAAAGTATTTATAGAAAAATCAAAAGAAATAAACTTTACAGCTGTGAGAAAAGGGAGTGACGTCGAAACGCCAGATCAGGACCAATAATATTAGACATTCAACGTTGGATTTTATCAAATATTTCTAAATATATAGCACCGCACCATGTCTTCTTCTTCTATGTTCCCTGTCCTTACAGGACGCAAGCGATCATGGTTTTCCACGTCTCCCTATCCCTGCTGACGCATAGTATGTTTTCTCCTGTTACACCTCGCAACCCCTGTTCCGTCATCCACCTGATCAGGCCCTGAAAATATGTTATCCGCTGTCTTGCTCTCTCTTTTTCCTTCTATCTGGATTGTCAGTATCAGGTTCTCCAAGCCCTCCTTCCTCATTGCATGTCCCTGGAACTTCAGTTGTCTCTTCCTGATGCTCACTAATCATTTTCTTTTCGTTGTCATTTTTCCAGCACCTCATAGTTGCTCGCATGCTCGGTCAACGATATCCGCAGCATCCATCTGTAGAACATTTGCGCTGCTTCAATTTTTTCCTCATTTTCGATAATATTGTCCAGCATTCACTGCCGTATTGAAGAACTGACCACATAACAATCAAGCACTCTCTTCTTTGTTTCTAGTGAAATTTTCCTGTGTCTTTGTACTTTACTCAGCTTCTGGAACGCGTCTTTCACCATGCCAATTCGTCTTTGGATCTCTGTAGCGCACTTTCTATTTCCTGTTAGAACACTTCCTAGGTATTTAAATTTTTGTACTTGCTTGATTCTGGTATCCCCCACCTTTATTTGACATTTTGGGTTGCTCTTTTTGCTGCCGGCAGCTATATTCTAAGCCAGGACGAATATATACAAGCAAGATAGATTCGGGAGATAAAAATTTTCAAGCTGAACACGATGAGCGAACATTCTTAGCAGCTGGCATAGCAATGGAGTCAATATAGTCTTTCCACTACACGCTAAATGAGAATATTAGCTCGAGAAGCCGCCACAAGGCACTGCCCTGGAATTAGCAATTGAAAAGCAGAAAGATGACTCTAATTAGGTCGGAAAGTAAGACCTTGAGATTTCTTTTTTGATTTCATTACTTTCAGGGTAACCTTTCAAAACAAACTTTCAATATTAAGGTACTAATAAATCTTTTTACTTCACAGATTTCTTAATATTCTGATTGTGATATTTATGTGTAATTACTATCGAAAATGAATCCGTACAAAAATAATCAGATTTATTATATCATATGAAATTGTTTATTTTTTTAATACTAATATAATATGTGCGCACATTAATTATTCTATATGCACTTCAAGATACCATATTTTGCGGTAAATAATATTTTATTTAATATGGACTGATTATTTTGTATAATAGCTTCTAGAATTTGGGTGTTATCCTAGGATCGTGTACTGGAGAGAATTTCGGCGTTATCATTTAATGTCTTCTTGGTTTATATATATATGTGTGTTTGTGTGCGTATGTATATATATGTGTATATCTATACATGTGTGTATGTGTGCGTGCTTGTGTGTGTGTGTTGGAGATACAATCTACCATAGAGATACGGAGACACATACTTGTAAGCAATTATGTATGTTAATTTCCCAGACCAATAATATCTTCCTGAGAAATTAACCATATTGAGATGCGAACCCAAGTTTGTTCTTCGGAAAACGATTGACTCATTTACTCTCTCTCTCTCTCTCTCTCTCTCTCTCTATATATATATATATATATATATATATATATATCCGTCTATCTCTCTGTCTCTCTCTCACACCCGCAATAAATTTTCGAGTTGAATACTGAAATGTCAGTCAAAATGTTATTAAAGTATAAGTTAAAGTAAGCCGTCGATGCTCATGACCTGCAACATTATGGAATTTAAATAAAAAAAAACAATATTTTATTAGATAATTAAATAATATTAGGTTATATTTTTACCTTATTCTGACAGCGAATTTCTAACAGAAACAAGGAGGTCATATGAGTTCCCTTAATCGAAGTAAATATGTCTGTGTATGTATGTCTTTATGTGTGTGTATTTGTTCCTGATCATGTGCATTTGTTAATGTGTGTGTGTATGTGTTTCTGATAATGTGCTATTGTTCGTGTGTGTTTGTGTTCAGGTGTGTGTGTGTGTGTGTGTGTGTGTGTGTGTGTGTGTGTGTGTGTGTGTGTGTGTGTGTGTGTGTGTGTGTGTTTGGTTACGCACTTTAAAACTGATAATTTATATACGGTATTTCCAGCCCAAAAACTTGCTAATGTTCAGCATGTAATGCGAAGAGAAATTCTGAATAAATGCCAGCCTCTCTTTGTGCCCCTGACAAATGCTTTACACACTGCGACTTCGGTGTTAAGGCGTATTCTGGTGTCCCTTTAACGTTTTCTCTGCCTGTTCAACGCCTCCTAGGAAACGACAAAAGACCTTAACATTGATTTGAAATACCACAGCTCCCGTAAGCAGCAAGCTCCTGATTTCGTGATATAACCCTGGGGGCAATGCAGGCAGGTCTAGCATTTTACAGGGTTTGCACCCAATAAAGAGACGCTGGCATGAACAGAGGACATAAACCCTGATCTGACTCCTCGTTGTCTGATGAAGCAGGCAAGATAGATCAAACTCCTTCTCTTTTTCTTCCTTTCACTCACTTGCTCTGTTTGAAAAGACCCAAAGATTAAAATCCGGAGCTACGAAAGAGATTTGAATATCTGCGATTTCAAAGACATCTTTATGAAAGTGGAAATTCTGGACAAGCAGACTTCGGCGACAGACCAAGTTCAAAATTTGGAAAGCAAAAGGAAAGAACACCTCAGGAACACCAGGTCTCGGAAGTCGTAATTCTCAAGACCCCTACTATTTAATTCCCATTGGCATTTGCCCAAAATGATAAGTAAAAGAATTTACCATTCCTTTGACAACCGAATCTATTGGCAAGTTGGCAACATGAACTGCCAACGGAATATTCTTCAATTGTTCTTCATTACTTTAAGAGTGACATTCTTTCGCAGACAAATATGTATAAATCTCCTGAACTGACAACCTTTGTATCTGAGTTAATTAGTGATATAATACAAATTCAGCCAGTACAAGTGTCTTGCACGTTCTGATTTATAAAAATTGTGAGCTGATGTCTGTGTACAACCTGACGCGCTGCGTAAATGGCTATAGTCATCAGGGAAGTAATCAAGAAATCCTTAAAGGAACTTTCTTCTTATTGTAAAGAAAATATGTTGAATATTCTCTTGGCATTGACCGTCTAAAGACATTGATGTGAAACTAAATCTGGTTTTATTATGATACAAAATACAGATGATACTGTTATTGTATTATAATATTTCCATAGTTGTTTTTATTCAGAGTTTATATCTAACCAAAATATCTATCTATCTATCTATCTATCTATCTATCTATCTATCTATCTATCTATCTAAAAAGCCTCAATATCATTACATGCTGAACATTAGCAAGTTTTTGGGCTGGAAATATCTTATATAAATTATCAGTTTTAAAGTGCGCAACCAAACACACACACACACACACACACACACACACACACACACACACACACACACACACACACACACACACACACACACATACATACACACACACGCACACACACACACACACACATATATATATATATATATAGATGTTTTTATTCAGAGTTTATAGCTAACCAAAATATCTATCTATCTATCTATCTATCTATCTATCTATCTATCTATCTCTGTCTCTCTCTCTCTCTATATATATATATATAAAGCCTCAATATCATTACATGCTGAACATTAGCTAGTTTTTGGGCTGGAAATACCTTATATAAATTATCAGTTTTAAAGTACGCAACCAAACACACACACACTCACACACACACACCTGAACACAAGGCGATAGTAAAACAAAAAATTAAAAATTAAAAAAACTTTCAACAACCAAGTATTTATCTAACTTTTTTCTCTCTCTATCTCTCTAAAAGACATGATCTCTATTTTAGACAATATAAAATTTGAAAAAATCAAAAAACAAATTATTAAATACCGAAGTAAACAAAATAAAAAAAACACAAAACATCCTTATTAAAGGAGATAAATCCAGCAATATATACCAAATAAACCCAAACATATATGAAACAAAGTTATTAGAAGAACTAACTAAATCTTACAAAAAGCCTCGGATTCATATATTAAATCATCAATAATGAGGCTAAAATCATCACAGACAAATTAAATTTAAGTAATATAATACAAATATTAACTGGCAAACACGCTCTCCATACAGTGAAAGACCACAAAGATGACATTAACAACAATCCATCGTACAGACAAATTAGCCCTACAAAAACAGAAGTGGGCAAAATAAGCCATCAAATATTAAAAAATATTTGCGACTTGTTAAGAACGGACACTCAAGCAAACCAGTGGAAAAAAAACACCAGTGATTGTATTTCCTGGTTCCAAAAAATTAAATGCAAAAGTAAATACACATTCATCAAATATGACATAAAAATCTTTTACCCATCAATATCTGAGAAATATTCACTGGAAGCATTTAATTTTGCTAAAATGTACATAAAAGTACCATCAGAGCATACTGACATGATATTACATTGCCGAAAATCTATACTTTTCCACAAAGGTAAAGCATGGACCAAGAAATCCAACAACGGAGCTTTCGATGTACCACAAGGATCGTATGTTGGAACAGAAATCTCCAAATTGATGGGAATATACATTTTAAACAAAATAAACAAAATAATCCATATTGACAACCACGGATTATATAGAGATGATGGATTAATAATAGCACCAGACAACAAAGAATCAATGATGAAATAAATTTTAAATTATTCGAAGAATTAGATTAGATATTAATGTGGACACAAATAATAAAGTGGTATTTAGACTTACAATATTTACAATACAATATTTACAATATTTAGATGTAAAACTTAATTTACAAACTGGAAATATCTCGCCTTACATGAAAACAAACACTAAGTTATCATACATAAATACAAAGTTCAATCATCTAAATAATATAATTAAACTCATTTACAAAGGTATAGAACACAGACTATTTAATAATTCGTCAAACAAATCAATATTTAATGAAAAGAAAAATATATATAAGGAGGCACCAAGACATTCTGGCCATAAAAATATTTTACAATATAATTCTCAATCAAACAGAGAAATCAAGAACAATAATAGAAAACGAAACATTATCTGGTTCAACCCACCATATAATTTAGAAGTAAAGACCAAAATAGGACCACTAGTTTATAAATTAAGAGATAAGCACTTTCCAGAATAATCAGAACTAAACAAAATTTTCAACAGAAACACAATCAAACTAAGTTATAGTTGCACTAATAATTTAGATAGTTCAATAAAAAACAAAACGCTAGAAACTTAAATAGCATCGTAAAAAACAAAACCACCAACAAAGAATGCACCTGCAGGGACAAAAGAAAAAATTCCCACTTCAAGGTCTCTGCAACACAAAAGAAATAATTTATAAGACAGAGTTACATGACTTAGATGACCAAAACAAAATATATTTAGGCTCAACGAAAGATACTTTTATGACCAGATGGTTCAACCACAGATCCACATTTAAATTGGAAAAAATAATAACTAATAGGCTAACCACGTCTGGAAATTGAAATCCAAATATGAAAAAGACCCAGACATACCATGGCGCATTCTAAAAACAGCCAAGCCTTACAACGGTGGACAAATATGTAGACTGGGCCAAGAAGAAAAATTAGAAATTATGATATAGCCAATTAAAGACGAAATGTTAAATGAAAGAACAGAAATTATGACTAAATGCATCAACATTAAGAAATATCTCTTAGGTTCATAGAACCATGGATGAATACGTCATAATTCATTTTCATTTAAACAATGCGAGTTCATAAATTACCTGCAACGTGAACGATCAAATAAAACACCGTTACAAGAGCGTTCTTAAAAAGAAAAACGGTAAAAGGTAAAATCAGTTATTAAGAATCACCTGAAGACACCACTCATGTTAGAAACTTGGGTAGCAAAATAACTCGTTTAACGATGGAAACTATATTTATAAGTATTTATATTATCCAATGTATGCATAATTAAATGAAAAATGTTTGAATATTTATATATATATATATATATATATTTGAATGAATATATATATATATATATTTGCATAATTGAATGAAAAATGTTTGAATATATATATATATATATATATATATATATATATATATATATATATTCACTAATATTTCATATTATTTTGTAGTTTTTATTGCCAAGTGAATAACTCTAAATAAAAAAGAATTGTTTTTTGTTAATACTGCACAGTAACATGTGCATCAAATGAATTTATAAATATTTAGTAATTAAATATATCGGAGTTTCATCAATGAAAGAATTAAGAAATTTTAGAATACGAGTTCAACTTTGCTTCCTTGCCTTGTAAAAGTTTGCAGATAATAATAACAAAAGAAACAGTCTATTTTCGTTTGGCAATACATACAAAAGATGGTATGAAATACATCATTTTTAAAAAAAAAAACCCTGGCGTGGCCGAATAATTTTGCCCGCTAGTATATATATATATATATATATATATATATATATATATATATATATAAAGGAAAACTCAACACGTCATTTAAATTGGTTATAAATTATAATTCATTTCAATGAACTTAATTAGCTCATTTCATCAGACGACACTATATTCCTTCTATCTAGTACAAAAAATTTTGCCGGAATAAGCATTTTCTTTAACTGAAGAGAAAGATAAAAAAATAAAAAATAACGTTAACCGAAGAGAAAGCTAGAAAATAAAAAAATAAAAAAAATAAGAAGAAGGAAAAAATAGAAAAAGGAAAAGAGATTCAGGACATTGGCAATAGCTTCATATCAGCTGGGAGTATTCAGACCAGTGGTGAAAATATTGACCACTCAGCAATTTACCGTTTATTTCGAAATCTATGGATATCTGAGTATGTGTAAACTCATAAATTAACTCACCCATGTACACTAACTTATATCCATATACACATATGAGCACATCCCCACATATACCGACAAATGTGCCTTTGTTTATGCTTATACAAACTTACCGTACATTTAAAAACCCTGTAGACTCTAAATGCTATCAGTCGGCGATTCTACTTCTGAGCTATAGGCCCTTGGTAGAGGAAGGTGGACTTTTTCCATCTTATATACAATGTAAACACACGCCAATAGCCAAGAGTGTTCAATTTCATTACTGAAGGAACGATATGTAAATACGTGAGTAGATAGATAGATAATGATATCAAGTCCGTAAATGGAAGGGATAATATAAAAAGGTCTATTTAATATAAAATATTCAACAGATAAATCTATATAGATATTTCAATGGTATTAATTAGAGCAATAGGAATTAGATAAAGGAAAACACAACACATCATCTAAAGCTGCTTTAAACTATATTAATGTTAATTTGTAACAACTTTAGATGCTGTATTCAATTTTAATATATATATATATATATATATATATATATATATATATATATATATATATACATCTTTATGGATATGTCATGCTATTCCAATTTATTTTTACTTATTTTCCAAAATTCATGATTTCCTCTTGTTTTTATTATATATTTATTTCGCTAACTTCCTTACTCTTAAAATCTATTCTAGAATTTCAATTTCATTTTTTTATTCACGGGTTACATCAGTTTTTCAAATCCTTAAGGAATAGAATCAAACCCAAATAATGATACTCACCTTCATCGAGAGCCACCCTCTGAATCTCCTTAAATTTTCTTCTCAAATTCTCAATTTATTCCCAAATCTTTTTTATCCCTAACTTTGATATTATTATTATTATTATTATTATTATTATTATTATTAATACCATCATCTTCACTCTCTTGAATTCCCTCTTCTTTTCATTTTCCTCGTTTTTTAATTACTTGACTCAATTTCTTTTTTCTCTTTTCTACTAGATCCCTCTTCACATTGCATATTTATTTATTCTCTATCATTATTGGCCCCTGAGCTATTTAACATTTTGAAGGGAAACTCTTGTTTGGTAAATGTACTTGTATTATTCAACTATTGGACGTGTGTAGATTTATATTAATTCTGTCCTTGTGGGTTGACCTAATACACACCGACAGGACACTTAACCATCTCCATCTTTTGTAAGTTCAACTCGACCCTACGGCTACACTCTGATTTCAGGTAAGGGATGGGAAAATCTTAATTGCTTTCCAAATGCAAAGAGAGTTCTTGATTTTAGCAAACCCCCAGGCCTATATTTACATTTATTTTTTTTATTCAATATTTTGGGGGTGGAAGTTACATAGAGACGTTTGTTCATACTGTGAGGTCATTTATCGCGTTTTTGTTTCCGTAAGTTTTATTTTTTCTAAATTCGTAAGTGATGGTGGGGAAATAGAATGAAACTAGCAAAGGCACTATTTTTTCGAAGTTTTGTTAAAAAAATTGCAAGTTGTAAAACTAGGCTCCCGCCAGGTGACAGTTTTCTGTTGATTATCAATTTAACGTAACGAAAAAGAGGCAGAGTAGGGAAAAATATTTAGGACCAAACCATAAAAAAATCGTAGGAGCCAGAGAATGGTTTCTAAAATATATTGATAATAAAACAGAAAATAAGTTAATCGTACACATATAAGGGGAGGGCTATATATGTTCTCCACTTTTGTAAAACGAAAGGTGCATGTGTGAACACATTGCATCAGATAAGAAAATGTGGTCTGAGCTGCAGTATGTATACACATAAGTGAGAGACTTACGGCCATATCACGTTGAATACACCGGTTCTCGCTCGATCACTGAAGTTAAGCAAGGTTGAGCCTGGACAGTACTTAGATCGGTGACCGCTTGGGAATACCAGGTGCTGTAAGCTTATAGTGACGGATGTGCGGTGTGGTGCAGTGGATATCGGCTCGGAAAGAGAAATCGGTGAGCCGAATTCGAATTCCAGTTGAATACCCTGCATTCACTTAAGCACTGGTACTCTTGGGAAAGGTATTAATCCGTCCCTTCCCTCCAGTTATGGGTTAAATAACAAGGAATTGGGCTTGGAGGCCCTGCTCTAAAAAACAAAATCCCAACGAAAAGAAAATGTGGTAAAAATAACCTTACCCAAATATTATTAGTTATGAACTTAAATAATCCCATAAGGATTGATAGGTTGTTAAGCCTCGAAACAAACAAACATAAGTGAGAGCTGATATATAGGTCTATTATAGGAGCGAAAGTATTTTCATTAGGTCAAAATCAGGGGCACACAGTTATCAGTCTCTTTCTTTCTTTCTTTTTGTATCTGATTGTTCATGCTTTATCTATTTATCTATCTATCTATGGTTAGGGAACTTAGACGTGGTTCAATGGTTTTGAAGTTTATGTCGCTTGATCAGTTATGATTTTCTTAATCATAACTGATATTATATTATAATATTCATAATATAAATAATATAACATTTTAATATTAAAATAATATAATATTAATATATAATTAATATATGTTAATTATATATTAATTTGATATAATTAATATATAGTTATATATAATTATACATATATATATATATATATATATATAACATAATTATATATGAACTGATTTGTCTGCGGATGAATATATATATATATATATATATATATATATATATATATATATATATATAATACAAATAAACTAGAATCCGTGAGTTTACACTAATCAAAATAAACATAAATATTCGAAAAAATGCCAACAAACAGAACCTAAATCCCTCAAAATCCGACGAGAAATATGTCGTCGTGTATTGGGGAAGAAAAAAAGAAACCAACGGAACAAGAACAAACAGGCAAGCATCCGCAGGAAAGAAAAAACCAAGACCACGGTAGGTTGTGGCTCACTTATAGATTTTTCGTATATATATATATATATATATATATATATATAAATAATTAAATTATATATTATAATAATATATTATATAATATACAATTGTATAATTTTATATTATATGAGTTCCTTAGTCACTGGATGCTCCACACTTTTGGCCTTGTGCCCCATCTTAACAACGCTTAAACATATTTAGGCAACTTGACGTAGTTTCATAGTTAGTAAGCTTGTCTCGCTAGGCCTATTACTATTGTGTAGTGAGTTCGATCCTCATACTTTAATCTATTCGGGCTTGTGTCATATCTAAGCCGTGCGTAGGAAACAACTGTCTGCGATTGTTAATTTTTTATCTAGCGTCGGTTATATTCTATCGATCTATCGTATGTATGATGTGTTGCAATGGATCGACAGTTGTAATGCATTTTTCTCAAATAATGATTACCGAGTTTCCAGTTTTACGATTCATGGTTTCTCAATACGAGTCGCTATCCATTACTGCAATGTCCCTTTTCTTCATTATGTTTACTTTTGTACAAATGCCCTTAATACCAAAGCTATCGATAAATTGCTGGATAGACAGCGTCTAGGAGTGCTTACGGCATTCTATGTGTGTGTGTGTGTGTGTGTGTGTGTGTGTGTGTGTGTGTGTGTGTGTAATAAAAAATTAAGGCAGTCTCGTTATTTCATGATAAATCGGAAATGTGGGCCTATTTCAGACGAATCATCATCAGATTCCGTCTGTACTGTACAGAAGATTTTACACGAATAAAGACGGCAGCTGATGATGATTCGCTGAAATAAGCCTATACATCCGATTTACCATGAAAGAACGTGTCTGCCTTAATCTTTTTTTATATTTAGTTTATATGTATTTATATGTTCACACACACACACACACACACACACACACACACACACACACACACACACACACACACATATATATATATATATATATGGAAACTGAACATACCATTTAAAGTAGTTATAAATTATAATTAATTTCTATGAACTAAATAAGCTCATTTCATCAGAACACACTATATTAGTTCAATTCGGTACAAATATTTTCCCGGGAAATATTTTCCTGGCTTTGGAAAAATATATGAACCGAATGGAACGAATATAATGTGGTTTGAAATAATTATTTCATACAAATGAATTATATTTTATAACCGCTTTAAATGAAGTGTTGAGCTTTTCATTCATATATATCATATTGGTCTGTATAAGATCCACTGAGCGGTTTATGCAATTCTAACACTTAATATTTCATATTAAGTAGATCTTTTTGGAACATTCTCGCCTTTCCTGGATATGACACTATATATATATATATATATATACATATATATATATCCTCATCAGGACTTACTTTTGAACTTTAGGAGGGAATTTATAAACAAGTGCCGCCATAGGGCGGATTTTAACTTCTAATTTTTAATTTTTAAATTTTAAATTTTTCTATAATTTTTTTAATATTTAAAAAAAAAAATTTTAATTTTAATTTTAATTTTTTTTGTTTATGTATATGTGTATGTTTGTGTGTGGATGTGCATATTTGTATATATATGTATATATATGTATATATGTATTTATGTATGTGGGCTATATGTAATTTTGAAAAAAAATTTTTAGCTATTTAAATGCTCCTTTTCATAATATTCATTAATATGTATGTGTGTGAGTGCATATGGAATATATATATATATATATATATATATATATATATATATATATGTGTGTGTGTGTGTGTGTGCATATATGTGCATGTATGTGTACACATGTATATTCTGTGTATATGAATTTTTTGTATATAGGTGTGTACACACATATATGTGTGTATGCGCATGTATATGTATATAAGTGTGTAATAAATTGAATGTATGTGTGTGTATGTGTATGTATATATGTATTCTTATTCGTAGAATTGTGTGTGTATATATATGTATGTATGTGTGTACTTCTATAGGTATGTATATAATAATTGTAATTAATTTTTTTTTTTTACCTAGTTTTGTCTTTATTTAGTTTAATTTCAAATGACCTAATTTTTTTTTAAAAATAATTTTATTTTAAATCCTATATCTTTTTATTCCCTTTTATTAATAATTATGCCTTTTTAAGTAAAGGCCTTTTTCTAATACTTCAACGTTTTGGGGAAATTAGGTTTTTGAATTTCTCCAGCGTCTGTAATATTTAAAAAAATTTTTTTCTTTAGTTTCTTTCTTTTTCCCACCCTTCCTTCTTTTATCTCTCTTACCACCTTTTTTCCGTGTTGCTTAAACTTAGGTCGATTTAATACGGCTGTCTGTTAATTTTTAGTTACATTCCCCCTTTTTTTTGCGAACCCTGACGATGTCAATTTTTTTTTCTTTTCTTATTTATTTGATTTTATTCTATCTTTTTCTTTTTCTTTTTCGTTTTCTTTTTCTTTTTCTTTTTCTTTTTCTTTCCCTTTATTTTTATTTTTATTTTATTTCATTGTAGTATTTATTTATTTTTTAATTTCTTTGCAATCTATTTAAAAAGGAAAAGTAGACTAATTTTTCTCCAGTTTCTGAAAGTTTTTTCTGTTGCTGAGGTGATGTGTCGTCCCCCGTGGGGATCTTCATATCGAAATGGCCATTCAACATCTTTGAATTAATCCTTTTTTAATATATATATATATATATATATATATATATATATATATATATAATTATGTATGATAGTATTTAGCGCCAGGGTGATCATTATTTAGCGGTTATTATTCATTACATGTATTCTATCAAGTAGGATTTTTTATATCGGTGTATAGATAGAACATTGATAGCTACAAATTGTTTGTCTCTTTAATAAAACGTATTCGACTTACGAATACATTCTATTAAAGAGACAAACACTTTCTAACTATATATATATATAATCCTGATTATATATAGATACACTCGTCTCAACAACCTTCCTCGAAATCTTTCGAACGAAGGAAAAAATGGTATTAAAAAGAAAAAAAAAGATTTTAGGACTTGAAAGTCTGTTAAAAGTGTTCGGACAGAAATCTTCACGAAGCCCAAAGAAAAACGAAAAAAACCCGACACAAGTAACCATCTAATAGAAAGCGCTCAATACAAACGTAGAGCGAACGTAATAGATTCTAATGAGCCAGGTGATCTTACCTAGGTTTCTCCTAAACGGATCATCTAGCTAGCTTTCCCTGACTATCCGTTTAGAAAAAATCTAGGTAGGTTCGTCTGGTTCATTAGAATTTATTATATATATATATACATATATATATATATATATATATATATATATATATATATATATATATATGTGTGTGTGTGTGTGTGTGTGTGTGTGTGTGTGTGTGTGTGTGTCTGTGTATCTGTGTAAGTGTGTGTGTGTAATTTTGTATTTAGGTAGCAAACTCTTTTTTATGCAGCAAGTTTTGTTAAAATTAACAGGCAAGTTTCCATGATAAGTTTTTTATATAATTTGTTTTCTCCTGTAATTTTATAATCTTTTTACACCATAAATTGTATTAAAATTGTCCGAATGCTATATTCATCCAATTGCTTTCGGCTATATTTTAAGCCGTTATCAAGGAGGAACTTTATTTTACATTTAAGTAAATATATAGATAGTTTTATGTATGTATTTAGAGTGATAGGAATCTTTTAGTTTCCAAACACGGTCAGCACATTGTGGTCCTGTTCATAGTTGATATTAATGATTACTGCTTTTTTTAATCTTATTAAAAATGCTTCCACTATTTGTACCATTTTTTTACATGTAGGTGATGTACATCATATTCATATTATTGGCGAGGATGTGTAGAGATTCATAGGTGTCCATATGTATTTAAATGAGATATAACAGATATATTATTAGAGTGATATAATGTGAGACTTCTTGTTAAACACACTGTAGTAAATATAATTATTTACGAATTTGGATTGATCAGGAATATAGTTCCTTAAAGGACATACATTTTTAAATAATATTGTTTCTCTGTAATTTACATCTTTCAGGTGGATTATTATTTTGACAATGTGGTTCGTAGTTGCAAACTTTTGCAACAGATAATTTAATTTTCGTTTTTTGTCAACTAGAGTTGTGTATTTCTTCATAATAGGTGAAGATTCATTTTGCTTATAAGTTCTTTTTTTCTCTTTGTTCAGTATTGCCATTGGATTCCTTAGAAAGAAAGTCTAATATGGTAATCTATAAGATGGTTTGGAAAACCGTTATTAACAAGGGTTTGTTTCATATTATTAGGTTCTTTAACGAAAATCGGGCGACAGGAGGAATTCTCGTGCGCTCTTAGAAGGAAGTTTTTAATAACACCTATTTTATATCTAAATTAACATTGACTAGTATAATTAAGATGATAAAATTTCTTACTCGTGGTTTCTTATACAATGAAGTAGTGAACGTATTATTAGTAGATTTCACAAGAACATCCATGAATTGGAGTTTATTGTTTTGGCTAAGTTTATAGTCACATTGAGGAAGGACTTTCTACAAATTTTGTTTTAAGATTATTAATTTCGTTTTTGTCATCAGCTAAAACAAAAAAGATGTTTTCTTAAGTGTGGACATATATTCTAAGTTTAGTATAATTTTTAAAACCTTTCTTTTGTATTCTCTTTTTGGAACAAACGATCCGCAACGAAATGTACATTAAGATTTGTAAATGATCTGGGACAGTATCTGTACATATAAAATCTTTTCAAATTTCAGTTCGTTTTCATCAGTAGTCCTTACGGACTCCACTAAAATGCACTCCATATCATTATACACTGGTCATCATCTTGCATCATGCAGTCACCTCTACACATGAAACCGGCCGTCCAACTTAGAGAAATGGAAACCTGGCTCGCTTGACTTGGCAACATGGACCGTATTACGACGGTTCGATGGTAATATCAGATATTTCCTCATAAGAAAACTTAAGAGTTAAGATTTTCTGCACTACTTGACCTAGTTGATAGAATTAAAGTGTAATGTATGTACTTATCTTCAATGATAATATTAGATGTTTCCTTATAAAAAAAACTTTCATGAACTGAGCAGCCAGCGTTACCTTTAGCTAAAACTTTAAAAACGTTTCTCGTCAAACACTTTTTCAGGAAAATAGCTTCATTATTTCCAGTAACTTTTATTGCTCTTTTTTGTATTTATTCGCGTTTTCTTATGAAAAATTTGTTTAAAGTTATGTTGAACTTTAATATCTTGGGTCATAATTTATACTTCGATTTACATGTGTTGTCTGTTTACAGTTATTATTCTTGCTGAAAGTCTCCAAGTGATATGGTCTGTGCTACTCCACAAAGTTTTAAAAAGGCTTGTTCTCGCTGAACTTAAAGGTTTTATTCGGTCGAAACCATTTACAGCTGAATACAGCTGAGAGTTTAGTTATTTCTGAATGAAGTTATGTCATGCATGAAATCCATATCAAAGTTTCTATTTCACTAGACTATTTACGAATATGACCCGAATTTTTAGTTTAATATTTGAGTTTTGTCCCAATATGCAACAGAGCTCATGAAGCCAAATGGGGGAAAGTAAAATACATTTGATGTTAAAAATAGTACCCTTCCAGTTCGACAACTAAAGCACACGCGAGAATGCAGTGATATCTATGGAGAGAGTCGACTAGACCGGAATTTAATCGCAGCTTCCCTATTTCATTTACTGTGAAGATATGCCATGCACTGTTTGAATGCCTATATTATGTAGATATATTTTTTTATTTTAATCAAACGCACAAGAACGCGCCAAAAAGTCAAAATTACATTTTATTTCTGGTTATATGATGATCGACAAATGTGCTAACATGCTGATTTTTGTTATTCGTTTGTTTTCAGTTCTGATCAATATCTATGTGAGATTAATTAAAGGTTATATTCTTTTATTTTACTTTTTTATAATAATTTCAGCCCAAGGAAGGCATGGCCGCCACTGATGAGCAGAAGGTTCTTTTATGTGTTGCGTAACTTCAGAACGTAGGCGATCATGGCCTTCCACATCCCCTTATACTTTGTAGTTGTTAACCCCTTTTCTTTTGTTATTTCTCCCAAACTCTGCACCGCCATTCAATTACTTAAGCCCAT
Source organism: Ascarosepion bandense (assembly GCA_037127315.1). Taxonomy (NCBI): domain Eukaryota; kingdom Metazoa; phylum Mollusca; class Cephalopoda; order Sepiida; family Sepiidae; genus Ascarosepion; species Ascarosepion bandense. The sequence continues at coordinate 8,368,433 of JBBBDQ010000872.1, forward strand.
AAAGTATGTCACATGTTGCTTTCTCTTGTTTCGTTCACTGTTACAGTGAGAGAAAAAATAAAGGTGCAGGTGATGTCTAAGAAAAGATAAGGGAAGGAAGAGAATCAGAGAAAAAATAAAGGTACAGGGGATGTTGAAGAAAGGATAAGGGAAGGATGGGAATCAAAGAGCTGATGGCAATTGGCGTTGCTTTTTTATTTTTGAATAAACGGATAGTGCGAGAAAAGAAATCGTCAGATTAGAAGATATGGTTATATTTAATTATTCGTCAGTAAAATGGTGAGAGCTTGATGCCAATCTGGTAGCAGGCTTAAATTCAGGTGGCAATTAAATATTTGTAGCCAAACATGTTCGGGAATGTTTATTTTTATGGATTAATAGATAATAGTAATATTGGCACTGTTGTTTCCTTATAATGAAAACATTTGGTATTCAGCTGCTGCAGAACCGATGCTAATTTCGGTTGAAATTTATAAAATCATTATACTGAAATAATCCTTCAGGAAATTAATTCCATCTTTTTATTGGGCTTTACGGTATTAATAAGGGATTTCTTCCTAAAAGTTTATGTTTGAAATAGGGTGATAAGTTAATTTTACATGTACCTTCCGATTTTTAATCCTTTCAACCCAAGCAAAGAGGAACAGTCACTAATGCGCAAGAGGTTACATTAAGAGAAACGTCAGGGTAAATGGATTATTGAAGAAAGGGTTGATAATGAACGGGATTCAAGATAGATTATGGCAATTGATTTTACATTTAAATTTGGGTGGATTGCAATAATCGGGGGTGGGTTAAGTTACTTCTATAAACGTAAAGTGCTAGAAAAGAAAATATTCGGGTAGATGTGGTTGTTACATGTAAATATTTCAACGGTAAAACGGTGGAACCTAGATGCAAATCTAGTAATACGCTTAAATTCACATGGTCGAGGTACCAGGGTAAGACGCATATCAGAGCAGTTGCCATGAAAATATTTGTAGGAAAAAACAGAAGGAAACCACTTCACGTCGGTGAGAAAGTGACAGAAGGCGGGCTGACAATTCAGGATCGATGAAATTGGAGATTATTTTTTAGATTCTGTCAGAATCTCAAGAAGAATAGCAGGAGCACCCGACCAGATATGGCAACATTATTCAATGCACTGATTAATGGTAGATTCATAGAAGTGCAAAATGGACTCTGGCGAAAAAAAAACAAACAAACAAAAAAAACAAAAACTGTGAGCCAACGTTCCTAGCAATAGATGCAGATATATAATCGATGTAGTCGTCCATTTTTAAATTTTTAACAATTTAAGAAATTTCCGAGTAACTCATCTGGTTAGCCGACTCAAGAAATTAGCTTCGAAATATCAGTGTCAGAAATCTGATAAATCTATTGAACTCATTATCAGATTCCTTTTTTTTTTTTTTAATCATTTCACCCCGAGCAAGGCGGAAACGCCACCGAGGTGCAGGGGGTTACATAAATGTATAAAGATTAATTAGAAAAGAGTGAGGAGTACAAGCTAGTTAGAAAGGAACAATAGAAAGCTGAGAAAGCAGGTGCGATGACAGATACATAGGTGGAGAGAAAGGGAAGGTTATACAGGGGAGGGGAGATAGCTAGAGTCCAGTGGTTAGTAGATGAGTATTAACTTTGCATTTAAATTTCTGGAGGTTGTAGCCTTCAGGAAAGCAAGAATACGGGAGTGAGTTCCACAGGCGGGAAGTGCGAGAGAGGAAGCTGCAGGAGTAAAATTGTCGTCTGCATTTGGCTAACCTGATTGTGAATGGGTGGGAACCAGTTGCCAGTCTGGTTGCACGGGTAAACACCTGTTGAGGAGGCATCAGTGACTTAAGCTCATCCGAGCAGAAGCCATGAAAGTATTTATAGAAGAGACAGAGGGAGGCCACATTTCGACGATGGGGAAGTGGCTGCAGTCGAGTCGCCAGATCAGTACCTATCACATTACAGACTCTCCTTTGGAGCTTGTCAAGAACACTGAGGAGAATGGCAGGGGCACCTGACCATAAATGGCAGCAGTACTCCATGCACGGACGGATGGTTGACTTGTATATATGCAGGATGTATTCAGGTGGAAAAAACATCCTGGATCGACATAGTGACCCAATCTTCTTAGCAGTATATTTTGCTATGGATTCAATATAGTATTTATATTCTTTCTGAATGACCTAACGTTAATTCCAACTGTCAAATTTCAAATTGGAAACTCTTGTGTCTGCTAATCAGTTGAGCGAATATTTTAGATCTACGTATGTCTATATTCCCCAGATGATGTACTAAAATCAAGTATGTGCAGAAATTTAAATACCAGGAAATTGTTCTGATAGAGGATGGAAAGACACTGATATCCGAAGATGCATTAGCATGGCCAAGGACGTATTTCAAAAGCTAAGCAGAAAATTGAGAGACAGGAAGATTTCGTTGGAAAGATATAAAAGAGTACTGGATTGTCATGTGATATCTGTCTTCCTACATGGCAGTGAATGCTGGACAATCTCCTCAAAGATAAAGAAGAGACTACAAGCAACGAAAATGTTGTTCTATAGAAGGATTCTGAAGATACCAGGGATCATGTAACAAGAAGGTTTTGGAGAGGATGCAGACGAAAAGGAAACTTAACACCAGGAAGAAAAACCTAATTTTCTGGGGCAAGTAATTAGGATGAAGGGTAAGCAGAAGATGAGATTTTTTGTTGTCTGATTAATTAAACAAGAGTCAACTTTTAACGAATAATCTCTTTGCAAGTTACGGGCAGTACATTATAGAATTACTCTTTTGATTTCGAGTAAAAATTTTTTGGCATGTTCTGAAGTCCTTTTCTTTCAGTCAGTCATGTGCCATACGTGATACATGTTTAGGTGATCATGTCCCTTTCGATTAATGACTGAGGAGGCAAAAGATTGTCATTTTTTCTATGATACACTGGTTGCCAATCAAATTTATAGAACCCATTCTACCCTGTTACTCAAACCATAACTGGAAGAATGGATTAATACCTATCCCAAAGTTCTTTTTGCGCAGTGAATACAACGATTTTAACAGGAATTCGAACTCGGCTATCCAGTTTCTCGTTCCGAGCTTATATGCACTGCACCACAACTTAAATCCACGGTGCACATTTACAAATGCAGGGTATACTAATCATCAATACAGAATTCTGCATGAAATTATTTTAGTAAAAATGGGCCAATTTTATTTTTTTATATTAGTTTTCACTCTATAGAAGACACAAGAGCCACTCGAAACAGTGTTTGGCTTGTTCTGAAGTTTTTTCTTTCAGTCAGTCAGTCAAGTGCCATAATGATACATTGGGTGATCATTTCTCGAAAGAGACATGACTGACTGGGTAGAAGATTTTCTCACAATAGGTTGCCATTACATTTTTCGGTAGACTGGTTGCCAACCAAGGCTACAGAATCTAATCTTTCTTGCTATTTAGCAGATAGCTGGAAGAAGGACAGATGGATTAATACCGTTCCAAAGGGTATTTGCGTGTAAGTGAATGCAAGAAATTCAGTTGGAATTTGAACTCGGCTCTTCGATTTCTCATTTCGAGCCGATATCCTCTGCACTACAACACACAATTTTTACCAGACGTAAATCTGTTGCCACATCAGGAACTAATTTAATTTTTTAAGTATCACAGTTTTATTTATCGGTGTAATTAATTTGATAGAAATCTTCATATTTTTGTCGAGTCTTTCGTCACATAAGCGATCATGACTCTCCACATCTTCTCCCCTGTAGCCTTTAATATCTTTTGTCATGTTATTTCTTCAAAACATTTCTCTATCGTTCATTTGCTTAAACCCGTCAAGTATGTCACCGGCTGTTTTCCACTGTCTCTCTTTGTCAATGTAGATATCAGATTCTCTATACCGTCCTTTCTCATTACGTGTCCCAGAAACTTTCAACTGTCTCTTCCTCGTGTTAAGAATAAATGTTATTTTCCTTTGCATCCTCTCCAAAACCCCGTCGTTGCTTACATGTTCGGTTCATGATATCCTCAGCACCCTTTTGTAGAATTATATTTCTGTTGTTTCGGGTTGCTCCTTCATCTTTCAGGTGATTGTCCAGCAATCGTTGTCATATAGGAAAACATATATTACATAACAGTCCCGTGCTGTTTTTTTGTTTCCAACGAAATTGACTACAAAATATAAACTACTAATCCTTTTTTAAACTCGCAGAAGAATTATACCATAACAAGTGTAATGTCACTGTTACATTATAAAAACAAGCTAAGAACAAACGCGATTTCTTGATTAAATTCTATCATACATTACAAAATGTGTATTTTTTTCGGAAAACATAAAGGGTTAACTAAAATAGGCATTTTCTCGAAAAATTAGTTCATTAATCCTTTAAACAATATTAGACACATTTACTTAACACGAGAAAGAGTTAGGTGAAATTACTAGGTTTCATAATGTGGAAAAAGAGCTTAAAAATCTGATATTCCCAGGACATCTGCATGAGAGATAGAGGAAAACAGTACATAAAGGGCACTTGCAAGTGAACTTGCAAGAAAGGATGGAAGAACAAGGCAAATCTGTAATATTATTGATCCTGACCTGGCGTCTCGGCTTCCGCCACTTTCAAAACTCCGAAAAATAGTGTAAGTGCTTCAAAGAACGGGAACTTTTGTAGCAATTGTTATCGCCAACAATTTGAAGAGACACGATGGGTTGAAGAAGAAGAAGAAGAAGAAGAAGAAGAAGAAGAAGAAGAAGAAGAAGAAGAAGAAGACATATACACCAAACTTTCATATATTGAGAGGGCCATGATATCTGGTCTGGTGCTCCTGCTATTTAGAGCCTTCATAAAATTTAAAGACAAATCTGTAATCTTTATCTTATTGGTCCTAACAAGGCATCCTGGCTTAAGTCACTTTACCACCTCCGTATCGTAGCTTCTCTCTGTATTTTATATGAGTAATTTATTTGTAATCTTTCTGGTTAACTTGATTCTGTGGCACCGATAATTTATGAATATATACGCAGTACCATATTGGCAGCAAGGTCTCATCATTTTACAGTGGAAATGACTAGATATAACCGTAAGTTTTATGCCAACAGTTTCTTCTATTCCATTTCTCGCTCGTGAAACTTTCGACCGGCTTCTTGCTTCCTATTTAATTTTAATCTTCAAGAGTTTTAATGTCACTCATTATATTTTCTATTAAGTTCCTGTTTTTGATTGTTTTTTTTGTTTTTTTAATCATTTCACCCCGAGCAAGGCGGAAACGCCACTGATGTGCAGGGGGTTACATAAATGTAAAAAGATTAATTAGAAAAGAGTGAGGAGTACAAGCTAGTTAGAAAGGAACAATAGAAAGCTGAGAAAGAAGGTGCGATGACAGATACATAGGTGGAGAGAACGGGAAGGTTATACAGAGGAGGGGAGAGAGCTAGAGTCCAGTGGTTAGTAGATGAGTATAAACTTTGCATTTAAATTTCTGGAGGTTGTAGCCGTCAGGAAAGCAAGAATACGGGAGTGAGTTCCACAGGCGGGAAGTGCGAGAGAGGAAGCTGCAGGAGTAGAATTGTCGTCTGCATTTGGCTAACCTGACTGTGAATGGGTGGGACCCAGTTTTTCACTCTTTAATAGTTTTTTTCTCTCTCTAACACTCAGTAAACCTCTGCATTTTATTATATTTTTTACTCTGTTTAGAGTGAAATGATATAAAAAAAATTAACAGTTTATAAATTCGTCCATAATCTGTAGTTGCAGTTTAAACGGGGCATAACTAAATAACCTTGCTAGTCAACAGATAAAGATGTAGAACAAGAGATGAATTTCAGTCTTTGCGCAGGGGATATAAATGTTGCGTTCAACGAATGGCCGTGCCCAGACACGCCAGAGTAATACAAAACTTCGCGCGGATCAAGTGAGTGTCCATTAGATACGTTTACCCACTGCTAATCACCCGTATCCGTTGGGCAACAACAACGCTGTTGCATATTCATAAAGTTGTGTGTAATGCGACACGACAATTAATCATTATGATGATCCACCCGATAAGGGCGAAATAAGTGATAACCACTCCGAAGACTATTTATCGTCGAGGCATCGTGAGAGTTGGAGCTGGAACGTTGATGGTGACGTATGGCTTTTTCGCCAGGGGTTATCCGGTACAGCGACGTTCAGAGACGTACACACAATCACAGACGTCAACATTGCACGTGAATACACAAAATCTCCCTAGAAATGTATGCATGTAGACAAACACAACGACACACTCGTGAATTCATAATACTTTCTCTTGTACACATTCCATATATATATATATATATATATATATATATATATATCCAAACATACGCACGCATATATATATATATATATATATATATATATATATATATATACAAGTTCATGTGTTCTCTCTCATACTCTTCATATATGAATGTATGTGTCTTTGTGAGTGTGGGCTTCTGTGTGTGTTCCTGCTTTTTTATGCAATATGCTTTGCAGAAATATTTAAGTAAATGCAAAAGGTATACATAGAAATATATACGAATCACGTGGAAATATACATACCTACAGGTACATTGCTCTATCTATTTATCTATCTATTTATCTGGCTAGCTTTATGAATTAATTTGACCCTATCGCTCTCTGTGTGTCCGTGAAATTTTGATGTTCGTCCAAATTTAAATTAATTGAATATCATTAATTAATTAATAATTGCCACTCTAGTTCTCTTTTGGGTGATTTCACGACAAAAATTTCGGCCCACTCTTCCACTCGAAATGGCCTAAATTGTCGTTGTATAATTCGATAGGTATTATAATTTTATATATGAATTCACAATCTGTTCTTAATCAGTACTATATCATGAAATTGATCTAAATTAGAATATCACTCGTATGAATATTTTTATAGTATAAATTATCAATGAAATGACCAAGAACACTGAAACCAGATAAATAAAAGGCTAATTATGAATGAAGTATGTGGTAAGTTTGAAAATCGAAGTTGTAAAAGGAGATGTTTTTGTGGATGAGGAGGATAGATATCAGTTGAGATGAAGAGGGTTAGATTGTCGTATTCGTAGAAGTCACCATGAGGGATTCTGTGGTATATTTTAGCAGATCATGGGAAGAAACAAAATTTCTAAGTGGAATGTGTTTCATATTTGAATATTTGGAAACGAAGATGATTCTCAAGCATCAAAGTAGGGTGGTGTTTATTGAATGGAAATGTGATAACTAGTGAAACAATATAATGAAATCCATGTAAACATTTGACATGTAAATATCGATTGAATATCAACTGGCTTATAACGCTTCTGTCTGTGGAGATTAAGTCTTACGTAAATAAAATATAGCTGCTGTATATATTTAATTATAGCAGTATGTATGCCTAAGGAGCCCTATAAATGTTCCAGCTCTGCCAAACCAAAGCTGGAACAACGTAAACACTGGAAATTTGATTTGCAGTAAAAAACATTCTTCTGCAAACAAACCTACCTACCTACCTACCTACCTACCTATCTATCTATCTATCTATCTATCTATCTTCTCTCTCTCTCTCTCTCTCTCTCTCTCTCTCTCTATCTATCTTTTTCATATCTATCTATCTATCTATCTATCTATCTTAGTCTTTTCATATCTATCTATCTATCTATCTATCTATCTATCTATCTATCTTAGTCTTTTCATATCTATCTATCTATCTATCTATCTATCTATCTCTCTCTAACAGAGGGTGGGTGATAGGCGGGTGAGGATACCGAGAATGAGGGTTGGGTAGATGAGAGTGTTGTGAGAATAGTTGGGAGTTAGTGTGATAGGAGGTGTCTATTGACCCTACATTTAAACACCTGGAGATTGTAACTGTCGGCAAAGCAGACTTGTGGAAGGGAGTTCCACATGCGGGAAGCGCGAGAAAAGAAGCTAAAAATAGAGTAATTAATATTTATTATTAATTATACTTTAGAACATGTACAAACTACAAATTACTACAAAATTGTACATTACAAAATTTGTTTGTGCATGTCATCTTATATTCTTTTGAAATGCCAAATTTTGTTTGAAACAATGTAAACGATGCCTGTATCTGTCTGCAATTAACTTTCGGCCAAAGTTCGAAATTTTCTATTTCTTAACCGTTTATTACCATCATTATGAACTACCTGATGAGACACTTTTCTTTCAATGTCGAATCAAATGTACAATTTTGTAGTAGATTGTAGATTTTATAAGTTCTAAAGTAATAATATATAATAATATATATATATATATATATATATATATATATATATATATTCAGATATATCTTAGTATTTTCCTATCTATCTATCTATCTATCTATCTATCTATCTATGTGACACAGAATTATAGATAGATAGATAGATAGATAAATAGATAGATAGATAGATAGATTTGTTACTAATTGAAAAGGTCCTGAGCATGACAATAAACTGCATCCGGCAGTAAGGCCTCTGATTTGGAGGTTGTGAAGAGCATGTAATCCCCTCTTAATTGCTGCTGTTCTCAGGTCCACCATGACCCGGAGTGGTAGCAACTATTAGGGTCCCCGCTATGGGCAAAAAGTTAACAGCCAAATTTTTGTCAAAACACTATGAAAGTTTAAAAAATACCCTTTTATAGAAATATATACATATAATTACATTTTTATGGAAAAATATATACTTTTGATGGAAAAATATTACCAACAATAGAATTCTGAAGATAAAAGACATTACCATAACATGTTTTTGAAGGAAACAATTATTCTCTTCTAAAGATTCTGAAAAGCTGGAAGACATTTTCAGATTTCTAAAATAAAAAAAAGAATAAAAACAAAAACATTCTCGGTAAAATCTGACTAAACCAACCTTCTAATAACCGAACATTAAAAAATACCTTAAAGCCCCACTTTTTGGCATTAAATAACCGACAGACGTTGATATGTCGTTAAGCAATCCTTAAACGCAAAACTAATTGAAAAAAAAAGGGATTAAAGTCTTTAACATGTTGCACTTCATTGCAGATATATCAAGATTATGGGAAAATACATATAAACACTCGTACAAACATAGGTGTGTACGAGTCTGTGTATGTGTGAGAGAAAGAGAGAGAAAGAGAAAAAGAGAGACAAAGAGAGTTCATGTGAGATTGCCTGTATACAATTCAAACGTGAGTTTCAACACAGTATGATGGCTGAATATATTATATAAATATAGTACTCTACCCTGCAATTACAGCAAAATTTAATATATTTAGATGCATATATATATATATATATATAGTATTGACCAATAAATAAACACTGAATTGTCACTGTGGCATGATCTACCAGCCTGAACATTCGAGAGTTTTAAGTGAGCAGACCGGTTAACATAATTCACACTGTTATAATTAGAGGGCAGCTACACTAATATTAGTATCAGCAAAATGACGTTTGGACGAATAGGAAATAACGTCATAAAAAATCAAATGATACCTTAGGAAATATATATATATATATATATATATATATATATATATATATATATCCAAGTTAGTAAGGAACGAACAAAACATTGACAACGTTCAAAACATTAACTTATAACAATGCTCAATATAAAAATAGAACTATAAATATTTATTATGAATTCAGTCAGTTAAGTGCCATACGTGAAACACGCTTGGGCGATCATGTCTCGAAAGAGACATGACTGACTGGGCAGAAGATTATCCTGCAGTAGGTTGTCATTGCTTTCTGCGGTAGACTGGTTGCCGACCAAGGTTATAGAACCCAATCTGTCCTATTATTTAACCCATAATTGGAGGGAAGAGACGGATTAATACCTTCTCCAAGGGTATTTGTGCGTAAGTGAGTGCAATGAATGTCAACTGGAATTCGAACTCGGCTCCACAATTTCTCGTTCCGAACCTATATCCACTGCGCCACAACGCACATTATGAATTACGGTTTAGAAAATGTGCAAATTACAGTCTACTACAAATTGTACATTTTGTTTCGACATTGAAATGACAATACCCCATCAGGTAGTAAACGCTATTTTTTGAAGGGTGATGGAAATTTCACTTCATTATATTGGTAAGTTTTTCTCTGCGAGGTAAATGGGATAGAGAAAATGAGAAATCAAAATTGGGGATTGTAAAAGGGACATTGAACAAAAAGATGAAAACGGGAGAGAATGAGAGAGGTAAAAGACAAATGGTGAACAGGTTTACAGAAAAGAACCAGGTTTAAAAGTAGGATATAAAGTATGATACATCATTTGATGACCCGGCGTTTGGGCTTACCAAAGAGGAAGAGGTAAGAGACTCCAGAGTGTTGGGAGGAAGTAAGAGAAGATGGACGAAGAAGAGAAAGGTCTGAGAGACAGCATAATCGGCCAAGTATTAGTTATTTTTTAAACAATCTGGCCTGGAATTGGTAGTGGATAAACTTGAAGTATAAGGCTACAATTCTTTTGGTGTGTTTTGAAAGGATGGTGAAATCCTGTACATAGGTGTAGAAGCTATTAGAGTTTTTATTTTCTTTAAACTTAATTGAAAATTTAAGGAAAATATTTTTTTAAACAGAATTTAAAACCAAAATTTTTAGAAAAACCTTAATTAGGTCACAATTTGTAGTATGAATAAAGGTAAAATTGGAGATAATATATAAGGGTAGAGATCATACAGTTAAAATTGAATATCGTGCCACTAAGATTAATACTACAAAAGGTTTATCGTATCTAGAGATCAAAACTTTAGATTTTGTAATTTAAGCATGATGTGCGTTGTGGTACAGTGGATATCGGCTCGGAACGAGAAATCGGGGAGCCAAGTTCGAATTCCAGCTGAATCCATTGTATTCACTTACGCGCAAATACCCTTGGGGAATTTATTAATCCGTCTCTTCCTTCCAGTTATGGGTTAAATAGCGGGACAGATTGGGTTCAACAGCCTTGGTCGGCAGCCAGTCGACCGCAGAAAGCAATGGCAAAGTACTGCGGGAGAATCTTCTGCCCAGTCAGTCATGTCTCTTTCGAGACATGATCGCCCAAGCGTGTATCACGTATGGCACTTAACTGACTTATATATATATATGTGTGTGTGGGGTGGTGCTTTTATAGTGTTGGTGAGAATGAGAGAAACGGGCAGACATAGAGCGAGTTAGAGATTCAGACTGAATTGCATATGCGCAGTAGGTGCAAAATTATATTGCAGTTTTATCTTGCTACTTATCTTGAATCATTACCATAAACTGATCTACTTATGTCCACATGTAATTTGCAAAAGTCATTTATTTTCGTAAACCCATTATGACTGAGAGAAAAACCGTTAAATCTCTTAAAAAAATAAACCTAACAGTGAGTCTCTGAAGATTTAAACATGCACATGAGTCAAAATTATTGAGGATAAGTCGATACATCATATATGCATGGATGAATGTGATTATTTTTGTGTCAAAATTGTTCTTAAGCGCATTTAAAATGGACCTTAATTTTCTTTGCAAAGAAATATGGATTCACACTTGTTTCTTTACACGTAGAGCTGAAACGAAAATTTGATATTCATAACGATACTCGGAATAATCAATTGTCAGATTGATATATATATATATATATATATATATATATATATATATAGGTGCGCGTGTGTATGTTGGAGTTAGAGCTCATCATCACTTCAATTCGTATATATATATATATATATATATATATATATATATATATATAGATAGATAGATAGATATATCTGTCTGTGTGTGTGAATAAAAGAGAGACAAGAAGGAGAACTGTAAAAAAACCGACGCGATTTGTCCTTTGAGAGATTTTATCATAACAAATCAAATCACAATGCGAACAATATTCATTTAAGAAAATTAGAAAAAATGTATTGAATGTGACTGCCTAAATTAACTTTTCCCCAGACTTTGAATTAGGACATAATTTTATCCCCTCAAGCTTTGACTGACCTTACAACACCCTGATGAACGTTCTGAAATTTACAAACCTTCATAAAATAATGACAGCGGCGTCTAAGAAATAAGTCTTCTCTCTTTGTTATCCATTTTGTCTCTTCCCAGATACACTCCATTTGAGAACATTTGCATATATATATATATATATATGTATGTATGTATGTATGTATGTATGTATGTATGTGTGTGTGTGTTTGTGTGAGTGGATGACTAATATATTATGGTTTCATTGCAACTGAGCTCTCTCGGGATGAAAATTTAAAAACAGTTTCCGCCTATGCGATATACGCATTACTCTTTAGAAATGAACTTAGTTATTTCGGTGACGGGCGTGTGTATACACTGCTTATATGCAACATGTTGAAATTTCCCTTCTCTGATTCCATGCGAAAGGGTATGTGTTCCTGACTGCTCCCTACTAGATAGCATTGCCGACGACATAGATAAGGCTATTACCTATCACCCATTTGCCCACATATTTGTATTTGGAGACCTCAATGCCCATCACTCTGAGTGGCTTGAAAACGCTGTTACTGATTCGGCGGGCATTCACGCCATGAACTTTGCTATTTCCCAATCCCTTACGCAAGTGGTGGACTTCCCCACTCGCTTCCCAAGCACACCCTCGGGTCATTCCTCACTGCTAGATATATGTTTCACCTCTGCGCCCGACGCCTGTCAAGTCTCGCAGCTTTGCCCTCTCGGCAACTCCGACCACGCTGTAGTCTCCCTCAGTATTTCTTTCCAATCTCACTCCCCCCAGGATCCCCCTACTCATAGAACCTCCTACCTCTACCAAAAAGCTGACTGGGAAGCCTTTCGCGATTTCCTCTGCGACGTCCCTTGGGGAAAAGTGTTTGACCTATCAGTTGATGACTGTGCCTCTGAGGTCTCGTCATGGGTGAAAGCTGGCATTGATGCCTTCATACCCACCAGGAAGTATTGCTTAAAACCTCATTCCTCTCCGTGGTTCTCTCCAGCCTGCTCAGCCGCCATTGCCCACAGGAACCATTACTTCCATCTATTCCAGAGACAGCCAACTGATCACAATAGGCGCCTGTTCACATCCGCTCGCAGTGAGTGCAAGAGAACCCTAAATGACGCCAAACAGTTGTTTGCGGAGAGAATGCGACAGCACATAGCTGACCGCAAGTTCGGCTCCAAGGACTATTGGAGGATTTGTAAACGAGTGCTCAACAATAGGAAATCCTCAATACCTCCTTTAATCCATGGATTTGATGTTCTCACGTCATCTGCTGAGAAAGCTGAGTGCTTTGCCCGCAGATTCTCATCCAACTCCACACTCGACTCGTCCGGAGTGCACCCACCCGACTTCCCTATTAGAACTGAGGCCAAACTGCATGACGTGTATATTACCCCGACAATAGTATCCAGAGTAATTTCAAAACTCGACCCCCATAAGGCGTGTGGAGACGATGGAATCCCGGTGATAGTCCTTAAGAGGTGTGCCCCTGAACTTTCCCCTGTCCTCTCTAAACTGTTTAACTACTGCCTTTCTGCTTCCTGCTTTCCTGCATGCTGGAAATTCTCCTCAGTCGTTCCTGTCTTTAAGAACTGTGGTGAACCCTCGGACCCATCCAACTATCGCCCTATCAGTCTTCTACCAATATTCGGGAAAGTGTTCGAGGCTATAATAAATGCTGAAATAGTTCATCATCTCACCGCCCACAAACTGTTCTCCGACAGGCAATATGGATTCCGATTTGACAGGTCCACAGCCGACCTGCTAACTACTGTAACGGAGTACATGCTACAGGCCCTTGATGAGTCTGACGAGGCTCGCGCGGTTGCTCTGGATATCTCCAAGGCTTTCGACAGGGTTTGGCACCCTGGCCTCCTATGCAAACTACGCGGTTATGGTATTACCGGTCGCCTGCTTGACCTAATCCAATCTTTCTTAAATAACCGCAAAATGAAGGTCGTTCTGAATGGGCGTGCCTCTTCGTCCTACAGCACGAATGCTGGTGTCCCACAAGGCTCTATCCTGGGCCCAACGCTCTTCCTTATTTTCATCAACGACCTCCCAGATGAGATCAGGTCCCAAGTAGGCATCTACGCAGATGACACTACAATATACTCCCGCTCCAGTAAGAAACCTGTCGTGGCGGACAGACATAATCTCGCTGCTGACCTTGAGCGGGATCTACACTCTGTGGTGAACTGGGGCAAGAAGTGGCTTGTCAACTTTAATTCCTCTAAGACCAAGCTGTTGTCTGTCAACCATTACAGGCAACCTCTTCTGCCTCCCATAAGCATGGACCAGATGATTCTCCCGGAGAGTAATACACTACGCCTCCTCGGACTTACCCTGTCCTCAGACCTCAAATGGAAGCACTATATTGAATCCATAGCAAAATCTACTGCTAAGAAGATTGGGTCACTATGTCGATCCAGGATGTTTTTTCCACCTGAATCCATCCTGCATATATACAAGTCAACCATCCGTCCGTGCATGGAGTACTGCTGCCATTTATGGTCAGGTGCCCCTGCCGTTCTCCTCAGTGTTCTTGACAAGCTCCAAAGGAGAGTCTGTAATGTGATAGGTACTGATCTGGCGACTCGTCTGCAGCCACTTTCCCATCGTCGAAATGTGGCCTCCCTCTGTCTCTTCTATAAATACTTTCATGGCTTCTGCTCGGATGAGCTTAAGTCACTGATGCCTCCTCAACAGGTGTTTACCCGTTCAACCAGACTGGCAACTGGGTCCCACCCATTCACAGTCAGGTTAGCCAAACGCAGACGACAATTCTACTCCTGCAGCTTCCTCTCTCGCACTTCCCGCCTGTGGAACTCACTCCCGTATTCTTGCTTTCCTGACGGCTACGACCTCCAGAAATTTAAAAGCAAAGTTAATACTCACCTACTAACCACTGGCCTCTAGCTCTCTCTCCCCTCCCCTGTATAACCTTCCCTTTCTCTCCGCCCATGTACCTGTCATTGCACCTGCTTTCTCAGTTTTCTATTGTTCCTTTCTAACTAGCTTGTACTCCTCACTCTTTTCTAATTAATCTTTCTACATTTATGTAACCCCCTGCACATCAGTGGCGTTTCTGCCTTGCTCGGGGTGAAATGATTAAAAAAAAAAAAAAAAAAATATAACAGAAAGCAAAGGAAATAATAATAATAATAATAATAATAATAATAATAATAATAATAATAATAATAATAATATTAATACGCGATTGGAATTACAACGAGAATAACGTGCTTTTCTGAGGCTCCTGAAAACGTAACGTTTTTTTTTTTGTTTTTTTTTCCCACGTAAACATTAATTTTCCATTTCACTATATTAAACATAAACATTAATTTTTTCCTTCGTATATAATTTTAATTGTATGTTTCTTCTTTTAATGATCCTTAAATAGATTTATTAACTAATTTTCTAAAGCAAGACAACGAAAAAAAAAATACGACGAAAAGCAAGACAACGAAAAAAATACGACGAAAAGCACTAAAATCTGTTCGATCTACGATATTCTTTCTTAGAAAGAATATGTAATAATTTATTTATATTTGTTCGTTCATTTTATATATTTATTTATTTTTCGATAATCTTACTCTCGTTTGATTTAATGAAAGAATAACACAGAATACAGTGGGCCAACAAATTATTTTTAAATTTTACTGTAGTAAACTCAAAGGTATGTCCACTTTTTCTTTCCTATTAAAAAAAAAAATTTCAAATTTTTTTTTTAAACGTAAACATTAATTTTTAATTTCACTATTTTAAGCATAAACATTAATTTTTCCTTCGTATATAATTAAAATTGTATGTTTCTTCTTTTAATGATCCTTAAATAGATTTATTAACTAGTTTTCTAAAGCAAGACAACGAAAAAAAAATACGACGAAAAACACTAAAAAAATGTTCGATCTACGATATTCTTTCTTCGAAAGAATATGTAATAATTTATTATATTTGTTCGTTCATTTTATATATTTATTTATTTTTCGATAATTTTATTCTCGTTGGATTTAATGAAAGAATAACACAGAATACAGTGGGCGAACAAATTATTATTTTTAAATGTTACGGTAGTAAACTCAAAGGTATGTCCATTTTTTTCTTCCTATTAAAAAAAAATTTTGAATTTTTTTTTTTGTTTTTTTTTTTTTGCAAGGACAATGGTTAATAGTAGCAACAATTGTTTTTTATTTTAACAATTCTCTCTAAGTGCAGTGATGTTTTTTTTTTCCGTTGAACGACCGTTACGTCCAAGTTTGTTTGTTTTTTCAACCAGCGTCTCTCTCTTTGAATTTTTCTTTTTCTCAATATGAAATTCTGATTTAATATAAACAGGATTTTTTTCTTTAGATATTATCGAAATTTTTTTTTTTTTTTTTAACTATTATAATTTTCTTAAAAACAAAACAAAACAAGAAAATAAATTAAATCCGATGAAAAACAATTTATATGGTATTATATTATAGAAATTCTACGTATTTATTGATATATTTATTTTTATTTATTTATTGATTTAATTTACTTATTTAATTTATCTTATTCTGATAACCCTATTTTTGACCAACGACTTTATTGAAGAAATAAATGATAAAGTGGACGAACAAATTATTACATTTTTTTTTTCCGTTGAACGAGCGTTACGTCCAAATATGTTTGTTTTGTTTTGTTTTTTTCAACCAGCGTCTCTCTATTTGAATTTTTCCTTTTCTCAATATGAAATTCTGTTTTAATATAAACAGGATTTTTTTCTTTAGATAATATCGAATTTTTTTTTTTTTTTTTTTTTTTTTTAACAAAATACTCCAGTATTGATGTTTTGTTTCGTTGAGCCGTTGCTACGCCAAAGGTTGTTTTTTTTTTTTTTTTTTTTTTTTAACCAGCGTCTTTCTCCTTGAATTCCAATCGCGTCTATGTCAGATGTTGCTTGGCAGCCCATTTAGGAGAAGGAAAACTCCGAACAAAAACCCGCAATCTAGGTGTTAATCGTGCCGAGGAGTGAATGGCTACTGCGTTATGAGGTCACAAACGATCCCCTACAGGCTTCGGGACCCTGTTTGTAAAAGACCGTTACCCAACGTGCCGGGCAACTTTGGGTGGACTTTTGGACCCGTGCGTCACTCGTGGGAAAAACATGAAAAATACAAATAGAAATAAAAAGTCCAGTATGGATCTTCCAGTGGATAAACAGGGAGCCCGTCCATCAGGAGGGAACCTACCTGAGGTCGAAAAATCTGCCATAGGAACAAACTCCTACACAAAGAATGAATCTTCAGGTCCCCACAACCAGGATAATTCTAATGATGGTTCTGAATATTCACCAGCTAGATCTACAACCGTATATTTAAAGAAAGAAAAACTAAAATGGTCTCGTGAGGAGTACAAAGTCGTTATGACTGCATTTCATGAAGCGTTACTCAAACCTCAGAAAAACGTGACTCGCCAAACATATGACATTTGGCGTGAAAAAGTTGGTCAAGCAAATAGAAAGTATATTGACGAAAATAAATTAGCCAATGTACGTAGGTACATTATTCGTAATAACCGACTGACAGAGGCTGAAATCAATGAAATTAAAAG
Organism: Ascarosepion bandense; assembly: GCA_037127315.1. NCBI lineage: Eukaryota > Metazoa > Mollusca > Cephalopoda > Sepiida > Sepiidae > Ascarosepion > Ascarosepion bandense. The sequence continues at coordinate 8,385,936 of JBBBDQ010000872.1, forward strand.
AATTGTAACAAGAAGAGACGAATCAACAAAATATGAAAAGAAACCGGAATCAGAAATAAAAAGTAATAACATCAAACAAGCCACAGGTCATAATGTAGAAACCGTGAAACACGCAAATCACTGCGAAGATAATGCTGTAATTTTAAAAGTGCTGGAAAGGTGTGATCTGAGTCAGTTAAAAGACAAAAATAAAACGAGTTCAGAACACATCGAAGATAATTATTTGACGGAAAATAAGAACAATATACAGGAAGCCAAGATAGAAATAAAAAACCATCTAAGTCAAATACAAAGTATTACAATGGAGGAACGTGAACATTTCCCAAAATTACAACCAACAAAACATAACCTCAGTACTATTAAACTCTACAATGCAGCACTGAAATCAATACTGGATGAAGACCCTCATACAAATCTTAACGAAATAATATATGCATCAGGAACAGCAGCAACAAAAAAATTAAATATCAAAATAAAAACAAGGCAGTTTCGTAGACGTGAAGATCCACCTTGGAAAAGAAAAATAGAAAAAGAAATCGAACAACTTAGAAGTGAATTATCAATACTGGATGAACTGAGTACAGGAATAAATGTCAGAACTAGGAAAAGCAGAAGAGCCGAAAGAAAATATAACATCAGGAATGAAAATGAAGTCTTATCAAATAAAGAAAAAATAAAGCAAAAAATCCAACTGAAGGCTCAAAGAATAAGACGCTATGAGAAAAGAGCAAGATTTTACAGACAAAACAAGATTTTTCAGACTGATACAAAGAGATTTTACAGGGAAATAGGTAAAAAAATAATTGAAGTGAGAGTACCCCCCAGAATGGAAGAAGTCACACAGTTCTGGGAAAAGATATGGGCTTGCCCTAAAGAACTTAGCAAGGAAGTACATTGGATTACGCAAGAGATAGAACGAATTAAAAATAAACTCGAACAGACATGGTCTGGAATTACAGAAGATGATGTTAAATATGCACTAAAAAAAGCAAACAATTGGAAATTCCCAGGTACAGATAAAATTCCTAACTTTTGGCTATATTATTTAAATACAGCACATAAAAACTAGCCAAAGAACTTCAAGAAATGGGTGACGATCCCACTAAAATTCCTGCATGGATGACCAAAGGAATTACATTTCTTCTACCCAAGAATGGTGACACAAACAACCCGAAAAACTACAGACCAATTACATGCATTCCGACAACATATAAACTATTAACATCTATTTTAACAAAACAGATATATTTATTCGTAGAAAGAAATGACATGATACCGCTTGAACAAAAAGGGTGCAAACGTGGCTGTTATGGTTGTAAAGACCAATTGCTGATTAACAAAATGATCCTGGAAAACTGCTACAGTACAAAGAAAAATCTTAGTACAGCCTGGATAGACTATCGAAAGGCATTCGATAGTGTGCCACATGACTGGATTTTAAAGACTTTAAATATATACAAGATATCGCCCGTCATCATCAATTTCATCAAACAGTGCATGTCTATATGGAAAACAACCCTTTACCTCAATCATATAAATGGAACATATAAGTCTGATGAAATAAACATAAAAAGAGGTATATTACAAGGTGATTCTTTATCTCCCTTACTATTCTGCATATCATTAATAGCACTAACCAGTCAACTTAATAAGACAGAATGTGGTTATAAAATAGGACAAAAGAAAATAAGCCATCTATTTTACATGGATGATTGAAGTTATATGCTAAGAATGATAATGAGCTGGAAGGTCTTCTGCAAACTGTAAAATGCTTCAGCGAAGACATTGGAATGAAATTTACTTTGAATAAATGTGCTAAAGCTACAGTTTTACGTGGATCAATACAAGAAACATCCTCAATTAGCCTAGACCCTGCTGTAACAATAAAAGAATTGAAACCAGAAGAAGCTTATAAATACCTAGGTGTAAATGAGAGTGAAAACATTCACCATAAAAAAATGAAAGAAACAGTGCGTAAAGAGTACTATAGAAGGCTAGGAATGATATTAAAAACTGAATTAAATTCACAGAACAGAGTTATGGCCATTAATAGCCTTGCATTCCCAGTTGTCCAATATAGCTTTAACAACTTAAACTGGACTCTAAACGACATCAGGCGAATGGATGCTAAAACAAGAAAGCTTCTCTCTAAGCATAAGATGCATCATCCAAAGGCTGATGTAGACCGTCTATACATACCCCGTAAAGAACGTGGAAGATGTCTAATTCAGCTGGAATTGTCATACAAGACAACAACTACTGGCTTACTAACTTACATAGAAACAACAAAGGATTGGATGATACAATTAGTAAGGCAACATGAAGAAAGAAAGAAAAAATATTCAATAATAAAAGAAGGCAGTAAATTCAAACAAGATTTATAGTTAGTAGATTCTGTAGAAAAGCAGAACGGAAGCCAAGAGCCGGCTATTGGGGCAAAGAATATGAAAATGAAAGCCAAAGATAAAGCTCTTGAACAGATGAAACAGCGCTGGCAAGACAAACCTCTGCATGACCAATATCCAGTACGTGCCAATAAATCCAATGTTGACAAAGTTAATACTCATCGATGGTTACGTGCATCTGGATTAAAGTCTGAAACTGAACGCTTTATTCTTGCAGCACAAGACCAAAGTCTTTTCACGAGAATCTTTCAGGCAAATATTATGCATAATAATATGGATCCAAAATGCAGGTTTTGTGATAAACACCAGGAAACAATAGACAATCTAATCTCAGGCTGTTCTGTGCTTGCCCCAAATGAATATAAAAATCGCCACGATAGAGTTGGGCAATATTTACATTGGGCAATATGCAAACATTATGGAAAAGCTGTAGGCAAACACTAGTATGAACATCACCGAGCACCGGTTACAGAAATAGAAGATGTAGCCATTCTATGGGATTACACCATCTACACAGACAGAAAATTGAAGCAAACAGGCAATACATTATTGTTAAAAACCAGAAGGAGAAAACTTGTCTATTAATTGATATGGCTTGTCCAGCGGATTGTAACATAGTAATCAAGGAATTTGAAAAACTGTCAAAATATAAAGACCTGGAAATTGAAATAGGAAAAATGTGGAAATTGAAAACAAGCGTTGTGCCAGTGACACTAGGTGCACTTGGAATGATAAGAAATGGAACAAAACAACACATTGAAAGAATCCCTGGAAACCCCAGCTTAAGAGATATACAAAAAAATTGTCTTATTAAGTACAGCTTACACACTAAGGAAAACTTTATCTATGTAATGCTGGAGATGATAGGGAAGATAGAAAAACATGAAATGGAGCCATAACAACACGCCACTACCTGCCTTAGGTCTCTCCGCAGACTTGGTTGGTAGTGAGACCAAAGCAGAAATCCAAATATGCTGAAAAATGACATAATAATAATAATAATAATAATAATAATAATAATAATAATAATAATAATAATAATAATATGAAAATGAAAGCCAAAATAAAGCTCTTGAACAGATGAAACAGCGCTGGCAAGACAAACCTCTGCATGGCCAATATCCAGAACGTGCCAATAAATCCAATGTTGACAAAGTTAATACTCATCGATGGTTACGTGCATCTGGATTAAAGTCTGAAACTGAACGCTTTATTCTTGCAGCACAAGACCAAAGTCTTTTCACAAGAAACTTCCAGGCAAATATTATGCATAATAATATGGATCCAAAATGCAGGTTTTGTGATAAACACCAAGAAACAATAGACAATCTAATCTCAGGCTGTTCTGTGCTTGCCCCAAATGAATATAAAAATCGCCACGATAGAGTTGGGCAATATTTACATTGGACAATGTGCAAACATTATGAAAAATCTGTAAACAAACACTGGTATGAACATCACCGAGCACCGGTTACAGAAATAGAAGTTGTAACCATTCTATGGGATTACACCATCTACACAGACAGAAAAATTGAAGCAAACAGGCCAGACATTATTGTTAAAAACCAGAAGGAGAAAACTTGTCTATTAATTGATATGGCTTGTCCAGCGGATTGTAACATAGCAATCAAGGAATTTGAAAAACTGTCAAAATATAAAGAACTGGAAATTGAAATAGAAATAATGTGGAAATTGAAAACAAGAGTTGTGCCAGTGATAGTAGGTGCACTTGGAATGGTAAAAAATGGAACAAAACAACACATTGAAAGAATCCCTGGAAACCCCAGCTTAAGAGATATACAAAAAATTGTCTTATTAAGTACAGCCCACACACTAAGGAAAACTTTATCTATGTAATACTAGGGATGATAGGGAAGATAGAAAAATATGAAATGGTGCCATAACAACACGCCACAACCTGCCTTAGGTCTCCCCGCAGACTTGGTTGGTAGTGAGACCAAAGCAGAAATCGAAATATGATGAAAAATGACATAATAATAATAATAAGAGCACTCAAAGAGCGCAAACCTCCGCCAAGGCAATACTGATATAATCTCAGCGATTATCAAGGGATGATGATTAAAATAAGTAAAAATGCAATGTGCACTCTCCGTTCATGAAGTTGGAGATCATAAGTCTCCACAATTTCCTACTATTTGTGGATTTTGAAGTATTTTGTCTCTATTTATCGCTACTAAACCATGAACTATATTTACTAAACCTCGATACACACACATCCCCATATATATATATATATATATATATATATATATATATATATATGAAATTATTTGTTTGAATATTATTTTTAATTGACACTCGTATTTGAGTAGGCATTCTCTTTTTTTATCAAACAGTATATTTATTTCTACTGGCCTTTTTTGTACAAAAATGTGTGTAATTCGAACCTGCGGCCCCTATCGACACAGGGGAAGCCACCAATTGATCTGCTGCGTTTTAGACCACTCGACCACGAATGATACCACAGTCCAAACGAAGTCAAATCAAGCCTATATAAAACTATCTTCAATTCTACGCAAATTACCTCTGCTCTGAAATCTATCGTAATGTCAACAAATGTAAACATACAATGTTACGGAAAAACCTGAAGATTAACGTAATAGTTTTAACAACCGACATATTAAAATTATTTGTTTGAACAATACTTTTAATCGATACTCGTATTTGAGTAGATATTTTGTTTTTAATCAAATAGTATATTCATATATTTATTTCTACCGGCCTGGTTATTTAAAATAATTTATCTACAATTGACGTGTATTTTCATACAAAAAATTATCGTAAATAATCAGATTATCCAACAAAAGAAGTATAAGTCTTCTCGATAATATTGTGGTTGTCAAGCCAACATATGTACATATTTTTTGTCAAGAATGCAGTTTAAACTAATTTACAATGTTGGGAGTATGTGTGTGTGTGTGTGTGTGTGTGTGTGTGTGTGTGTGTGTGTGTGTGTGTGTGTGTGTGTGATTTAAGGTATAAATCTAATATATCTGTAGTGTGTAAGATTTAAGTTGTAAACCTAATGTAAATCTATATAAAAATGTATCGGTATGTAAAAGAAAACTTATCTTCGCCCACTCGTTTTTTTCCTTTGGATTTTATCAAGGCAAGCAAACACAGCCCACACCTTTCGAAGAGCTTAATTCCAGTAAAATGTGTGTCTTTTTGTCTTTACTTTTGTACAAAAATGATCAGTGAAAAATGGTATATAGCCATTTTTGATCTTATGTCGCGTTTATGTACACAAAAGGATACGTGTATATAGCAGAAATGAAAGGAAATAATAATAATAACAATAATAATAATAATAATAATAATAATAATAGTTCACACCGATACAAAGAGATTTTACAAGGATTTCAAACCGATACAAAGAGATTTTACAGGGAAATAATAGTTCAAACCGATACAAAGAGATTTTACAGGGAAATAGGTAAAAAAAGAATTGCAGTGACAGTCCCCCCCCAGAATGGAAGAAGTTACACAGTTCTAGGAAAAGATATGGGCTTGCCCTCAAGAACATATCAAGGAAGTACATTGGATTGCACAAGAGATAGAACGAATGAAAAATAAACCAGAACCGACATGGACTGGAATTACAGAAGAGGATGATAAATTTGCACTAAAAAAAGCACACAATTGGAAATTCCCAGGTATAGATAAAATTTCTAACTTTTGGCTATATTATTTAAATACAGCACATAAAAAACTAGCCAAAGAACTTCAAGAAATGGGTGACGATCCCACTAAAATTCGTGCATGGATGACCAAAGGAATTACATTTCTTCTACCCAAGAATAGTGACACAAACAACCCGAAAAACTACAGACCAATTACATGTCTTCCGACAACATATAAACTATTAACATCTATTTTAACAAAACAGACATATTTATTCTTAGAAAAAGAAATGGCATGACACCTCTTGAACAAAAAGGGTGCAAACGTGGCCGTTATGGATGTAAAGACCAATTGCTAATTAACAAAATGATCCTGGATAACTGCTACAGTACAAAGAAAAATCTTCCAGAATCCTGATAGATTATCAAAAGGCATTCGATAGTGTGCCACATTCCTGGATTTTAAAGACTTTAAATATATACAAGATATCACCCGTCATCATCAATTTCATCAAACAGTGCATGTCTATATGGAAAACAACCCTTTACCTCAATCATATAAATGGAACCTATAAGACTGATGAAATAGACATCGAAAGAGGTATATTTCAAGGTGATTCTTTATCTCCCTTACTATTCTGCATATCATTAATAGCACTAACCAGTCAACTTAATAAGACAGAATGTGGTTATAAAATAGGCAAAAAGAAAATAAGCCATCTATTTTACATGGATGACTTAAAGTTGTATGCTAAGAATGATAATGAGCTGGAAGGTCTTCTGCAAACTGTAAAATGCTTCAGCGAAGACATTGGAATGAAATTTAATTTGAATAAATGTGCTAAAGCTAAAGTTTTACTTGGATCAATACAAGAAACATCCTCAATTAGCTTATAACCTGCTGTAACAATAAAAGAATTGCAACCAGAAGAAGCTTATAAATACCTAGGTGTAAATGAGAGTGAAAACATTCACCATAAAAAAAATGAAAGAGATAGTGTGTATAGAGTACTATAGAAGGCTAAGTATTATATTAAAAACTGAATTGAATTCTCAGAACAGAGTTATGTCAATTAATATCCTTGCAAACCCAGTTGTCCAATATAGCTTCAACATCTTAAACTGGACTATAAACGACATCAAGCAAATGGATTCTTTCTAAGCATAAGACTGATCTAGACTGTCTATACATACCCCGTAAAGAAGGAGGAAGAGGTCTTATTCAGCTGGAATTGTCATACAAGACAACAACTGTTGGCTTACTAACATACATAGAAACAACAAAGGATTGGATGATACAATTAGTAAGGCAACACGAAGAAAGAAAGAAAAAATATTCAATGATAAAAGAAGGCAGTAAATACAAACAAGATTTACAGTTAGTAGATTCTGTAGAAAAGCAGAACGGAAGCCAAGAACCAACTATTGCGGCAAAATATATGAAAATGAAAGCCAAAAGTAAAGCTCTTGAACAGATGAAACAGCGCTGGCAAGACAAACCTCTGCATGGCCAATATCCAGAACGTGCCAATAAATCCAATGTTGACAAAGTTAATACTCATCGATGGTTACGTGCATCTGGATTAAAGTCTGAAACTGAAGGCTTTATTCTTGCGGCACAAGACCAAAGTCCTTTTCACTAGAAACTTTCAGGCAAATATTATGCATTATAATATGGATCCAAAATGCAGGTTTTGTGATAAACTCCAAGAAACAATAGACCACCTAACCTCAGGATGTTCTGTGCTTGCTCCAAATAAATATAAAAATCGCCACGATAGAGTTGGGCAATATTTACATTGGACAATGTGCAAACATTATGTAAAATCTGTAAACAAACACTGGTATGAACATCACCGAGCACCGGTTACAGAAATAGAAGATGTAACCATTCTATGGGATTACACCATCTACACCGACAGAGAAATTGAAGCAAACAGGCCAGACATTATTGTTAAAACCAGAAGGAGAAAACTTGTCTAATAATTGATATGGCTTGTCCAGCGGATTGTAACATAGCAATCAAGGAATTTGAAAAACTGTCAAAATACAAAGACCTGGAAATTGAAATAGAAAAAATGTGGAAATTGAAAACAAGAGTTGTGCCAGTGATAGTAGGTGTAATGCTAGGGATGATATTGAAGATACAAAAAGCATGAAATGGAGTCATAACAACAAGCCACGACCTGCCTTAGCTCCCCCCGCAGACTTGGTTGGTAGTGAGACCAAAGCAGAAATAGAAATATGATCAAAAATGACAATAATAGAACTCAATGAGTGCAAACATTCGCCAAATAATGCCTACATAATTTCAGCGATTAGAAGGGGATGATGATTAAAATAGCAATAACTGCAATGAACTTAACCAATGTGCACTCTCGGTATATGAAGTTGGCGATCATGACTCTCGTCAATTTTCTACTGTTTGTAGACTTTAATTTATTTTGTCTTTATGTTATCTCTCCTAAAACATGCAATACTTTTACTATGGTTCGCTGAATATATATATATATATATATATATATATATATATATATATATATATATATATATATATTGATTGTTTAAGTACTTGATTTTTGGACATAATAAAATTAGACCAGTGCACATTTGTAGGTGGCGTAATAACTCGTTTACAGATGAATATATATATATATATATATATATATATATAGAGAGAGAGAGAGAGAGAGAGAGAGAGAAGCTCAATACATAGACGGTTATAAATCAGGATGTATTTCAACTATGTAAATTTAATAAAATTTTCTTTTTCAAACCGCTGAAAAATAATATATATATATATCTATATGATTTCACAACGAACATCTAACATTGCCTGATGGCAAGTTTTAAATCTGGAAACATAGAAATTCCGTGTCGTGATGTATTTTTAATTTTTAATTATATAACAAATTTAATTATATAATTATATTAAGCTCCACAATATTTATTGTATTGAACACTGTTGTTAAAAAAGTAAATTGAATAGCAGGGGCACCCGACCAGATGTGACAGCAGCATTCAATGCACGAGCGGATGGGCGATTTATATATGTGCAAGATGAATCCAGACAAAAAAAACTTCCTAGTCCGACAAAGGATGCAACCTTCATAGCAGCAGATTTAGCTATGAATTTAATGTAGTCATTTCACTTGAGGTTGGCTGATAGAGTTAGGCCGAGGAGGTGCAGTGTTTTGCTTTCAGGGAGACTAGACTGATCCATGAGGGTAAGAGCGGTTGTTTATGAGGGTTAAAAGATATCAGCTTCCTTCTGGAAGCATTAAAATTTACGAGCCATTTCTTGCCCTAGTCTACCACAGATTAGAGGTCCTTTTCAACATCAGCAGCGAAGTTTGCTTCGTCAGCCCCAGCAGATTACTTAACGAGGCAGGAGTAAATTGTTGTGTCCTCAGCATATATGCTTACTTATGATCTGATAAGATAGTTGATGAAGCTCAGAAAAATAGACGGAACTAAAATAGAGCCTTGAGGGACACCTGCGGTCGTATGAAATATCTAGAAGCATGTCCGTTCAATACTGCCTTCATTACGCAATTTGAAATGCTGAACGATTGGGTTAGATCAAACAAGCATCTAGTTATACCATAGCCCTGTAGCATGCGTATAAGACTAAAATGTCTGACTCTGTTAAATGCTTTGGAGATATCTAGTGCAACAGCTCAAGCTTCGTTGTTCTCATCAAGAGTGTGCTATATATACTCTGTGATGATCGTTAACATATCAGCATTTGACCTGGTGAATTGAAAACCATAGTGTTTATCAAAGAAGATGACGTGGAACATTGAAAACTTCAACATTGATAATAGCCTCGAATACTTTGCCTAAAATTTGTAGGAGGCTGATAGGTCGATAATTAAAGGGAATTGAGGATTTTTCGATATTCTTAAATACAAAAACCACAGATAAAGACTTCCAGCAGGCAAAGAAAAAAGAAGCAAAGAGGTAGTATCTGTAGTGTTTGGAGAGGGTAGAGGAGAGTTCGAGGGCACATATCTTCAGGACAATGATTGTGATTTCTTCACCTCCGTTCGGCTTATGGTCATTAAGCTTTGAATTTATGTTAGAGTGAGTAATGTGAACGTCACTCATGTTAGAGTGAGTAATGTGAACATCACTCAGTTGAGCCTCTAGCTGGAAAGAGAGGTGCATTTACCCCAGATGTATCAAATGTTGAGTTGCTGGAAAATCTGTCAGCAAGGCATTCAGCCTTGTCCGCTGAAGATGTGAGGAGCTTAAATTCATTGATTAAAGGGGGATTGAGTTCTTGATGTTAACATATTTTTACAGGGCCACCAGTAGTCTTTTGAGCCGAACTTGCGGGAAGCTATACGCTGTTTCATTCTTTCAGCAAACAACAGCTAGGTATCATGTAGTATCTTCTTGCACTCATTAAAAGCAGACGCATAAAACGCCTATTATGGTCAGACGGGTGGTTCTGATGAAGCTGGAAAAAATTATTTCTGTGGGCAAGAATAACCGAGCAAGCAGGCAAGATCCAAGGTGAATAATGGGGATTAAGTAGTAACTTCGTGTTTGGGATGACATAATTTTTAAACTGTTATTGGCCAGAGGCAAATTAGATCAGTAAACAGTTGTATTCAAAGTGCTCAATAAACATTTAAAGAAAAAATGATAAAGAAATGCAGAGCTTTTTGAATATTAAAATGAGGGAGATCAACTGATTATGCTTAAACTTTTGGTATCGTCAGTCGTTATCGGTTAACTGACTATTCAACAAGGGAGCAGGATTAAAAAATTGATAGTCTAACGCTTTATTTTGAACGCGAAACAGGAAGTTTAAAATAAGGGGAGTAGTGACTAAAGTCTAGCAAACTAGTATTGTATGTATTTTTAACTATTCGTTGGACTAATTTGATTATGATCAATAACTGTTTAATAATGTGTGCATATATATATTTATATATATATATATATATATATATATATATATATATAACTTCATAAGAATAAAAGCTCTTGATATGAAGTTTTCACTATGAGTCACTAAACAGTAATAATTCTTACATTCACACTGTCGTTTTCTTATCCCACGATCTCCCTATATATATATATATATATATATATATATATATATATATATATATATATATATATATATATATATATATATATATATATATATATATATATATATATATTTATAATCGTTTCACCCCAAGCAAGGCGTTACCACCATTGATGCGCAGAGGACTAAATAAATGAAGAATGAAAGTTTGCGCAAGCGAAGAGCAAAGAGAAAGATGAACCGGTTAATGGCGTTGTCAGAGAAAGGACAAGAGATGGATAGGAATACCAGTGTTAAGACAGTTGCGAGGGTAGAGTGAGGAAGAAAAAGAACAAGATATATGAGGTGATGGGGAAAATACGAGAGAAGGACTGGAGTCAAGTGGACAAGAGATGGGAATTGTCGTTGCATTTATATATATATATATATTTCGAAATTTACATTTCGTTGAATAAATACAAAAATCCCCAGACATATTTTACACATATACATTTCCTTTTGGGGATTTCAAATATATATATATATATATATATATTTGAAATCCATAAAAGGAAATGTATATGTGTAAAATATGTCTGGGGATTTTTGTATTTATTCAACGAAATGTAAATTTCGAAATATATATATATATATATATATATATATGTGTGTGTGTGTGTCTCTGTGTGTGTGTGTGTGTGTGTGTGTGTGTGTGTGAAATCCTTAGAATGTTTTTAAAATCCGACAAATGGAATCTTCTCATTAATGCTTTACATATATAAAAATATATATAATAATATAATTATGAATTGTGCATTGCGACACGGAAATTTATGTTTCGAGACAGATTCTCTTTATGAAAATTAATTTTTCTTTTAAATGTATTTCTTAAATTAATTTTAAGTCTTTTTCCAATTTATTATATCAGTATTAATGTATTTATATCTTCGTCTTGTATTTTTAAATATCCTCAAATCTGCGCTTTTGAACAATTCCTATGTAAGTGTATGTGATTTCACCATTTAAAAAAATACCAATCGATTTTGTTTTATAGTGTTATTAACAAATGTTATTACCGATGTTTGAATATATTATACTTTACTTCCTACCTAAATTTGGCGTCTATTTCTCTTTGAGCCGTCATTCATTAGCACTTTTCTTATGTTTCTTTCTTTCTTTCTCTCTTGTTTTCCTCTTTTATTTTTACTTGTGTGTCCTCTTTCTCCTTTTCTTGATTTCTCTTTTTATTTTCTCAACTTTCCTATCCTCTTTAATTCGTACGAACTTTTTTGCAAATAAAAAGAAGTGAATTTGCATTAATTTTCTTTTAAAAAATAATATTTATTACCATCATTACTAACTATCTGATGAGACATTGTTCTTTCATTGTTGAAACAAAATTTACACTTTTGTAGTAGATTGTAGTCTGTACATATTCTAAAGTATAACTTATGATATATATATATATATATATATATATATATATATATATATATATATATATCCCGCGATGTACAAATCACGCGACGGACGCTTCTAGTTTAAATTTTAAAATCATTTGTTTCTGTTTAAAGGCTGAGGCCGGTCTTAAATATCATATATATATATATATATATATATATATATATATATATATATATACTCTCTAAAAACAGATTTTTAACTTACAACTTTTTAGTAGTTTTCCCTATACATATTAAGACAGTATACGTGGATTATCATTATGTTTATATATATATATATATATATATATATATATATATATATGGTCTGAAAATTGCTTTCGTCCATGAAATAGACGATCACTTCTTGGTGATGTCATCAACCCCTTTGTATTTACATCCGTTTTAACAGTTGTATTTTTCTCTTTTATCCACAAGTATACCATATCTGAAAACTATAACTCTGTTTATATATATATATATATATATATATATATATATATACATATATTTATTTATTTCTATATACATTATATATATACATATATATATCTTTATGTAATATATATATATAAATTGGAAATCTTATATATGTATATATGTGTGTGTGTGTGTGTGTGTGTGTGTGTGTGTGTGTGTGTGTGTGTGTGTGTGTGTGTGTGTGTGTGTACGCTTACGAGAGAGTTACTAAGAGAAAATGCCCATATGTGTGCAGTTTCATCTCCTGTAACCTCGGTCTGTCTCTAAAACTCCTCCCTCCAATTCCCATAAAACCGATTTTTACCCTCGACTATGAGTGCTTCTACGCTGACAGGTGACCACTTATTTATTTATTTCTTCCCAGACATCGGTTCGTTATCTAAGACGACTTTTCTCCATTGCACCCGAAACCTATCACCCAACCAATGTTTCCACAGACCACTTTAACTGGTCTCCCTTCTCCCTGCTCACCCACCCTTCTCTTTCCATCTCCACCTTGTCCTCATAGTTTTTATCTCTCAAGGCCCGCCCGACTGTCAACCCACCCGCAAGCAGTCGAATTGAGACACCTGCAGGCTGAAATATCAGAGACAGCCAGAGGTTTAATGCCACGCCACGATGGATGGCTTGATTAATTTCGTCTTTTTCTTTCTCTTGTAATATTCTATTTATATGCATAACTACCTGTAACAATAAAATTCTCACTAACGCAAATCTGTATATTTATTTAAAATTATATATTCACATAATCTGATATGTATATATATATATTAAGACATGTTTCATTGAATAATCCGATTTCTTTTAATAAAGGCCATTATATATATATATATATATATATATATATATATATAGAATAAAAAGTGTGAGAAGCCGTGAACGTTCTCTTTAAAGTGTATATTTATTGTTATGATAAAGTAAGTGTCCATAATGGTATTTGTGACGTTACACGTCAATTTTAGACTCGAAACACGTGTAGAGTCACAAATACCATTATGGACACTTAATGTATCATAACATGTATAATAACAAAAAATATAAATATACACTTTAAAAAAAGCGTTCACGGCTTCTCACACTTTTTATTCTATACCTATTTGTCTCGTTTGAACAACCCTATTTCTTTATCCAATATATATATATATACCTTCTGTCACGCTCATGAAGAGTGATAGACAAAGTATGGCAACGTCGGATCAGTTCGTTCATTTTACTACAAGTTATTAAAATTAATACCATTTATTAACTTTCTCCACCTGTTCGTTCTTTAACAGTGTCTTATTATTTTATTATTTTGCAATAATTATGCCGTCGAAGCGTGAAGAGTATATATAGATATATATATATATATATATATATATATATATATAAAGGAAAACTCAACACGTCATTTAAATTGGTTATAAATTATAAATACATTTTAATGAGCAAATTAGCTCATATCAGACCACACAATATTCGTTCCATTCGGTACGAAAATTTTTACCGAAATGAAACGAATATTGTGTGGTCTGATAAAATGAGCTAATTTGCTCATTGAAATGAATTATAATTTATAACCAATTTAAATGAATTTTCCTTTATAAATATCATATTGCTATGAATAACTATTATATTGATATAATCCTTAATATTTTATATTGAGTTGACCTTATTGGATTATCCTTGCTGTTTACGGACTGGACATCTATCTATCTATCTATCTATCTATCTATATATATATATATATATATATATATATATATATATATATAGGAAAAACTATTAAAAAATTGTGAGTTTAAAAATGTATCTATCAGTGAATTTAAAATGCCAGAAACCCAGGTGTTTAATTTGTAAACATTTAGTAAACGACACAATATTCTCTGTACCCAACACCAAAATCAAATTGCACCCACCACGCCTCACCTGTGACAGGACAAATTTTATATACTTTCTCTTCTGTTCAATATATCCCAATAGTGGATATATTGCCGAATCTGGTAATAGCTTTAGATTTCGTTTCAATAATTACAAACTTAGCATACGCCAGAATAATCAATATTCCCCAATAGCAGTCCATTTCAATCAACCGGGTCACACTTTAGAAAATTGCAAATGTTTACTCATAGACTCCGATTTTAGTTCTACTCACACACGCAGGAAGAAAGAAAAATACTGGATTTTAAAATTAAAAGCTAGGGTTAAATAGGGACTTAGGTGTTTTGAATCTTTACAAATATTTCAATCGCTAAACTTATTTAGACACATTCACAAATTTTTTTATAAAAAACAAAATTTATAAGTATTATTAAAGATAGGTTTACGTTTACAAATATGCATGAAGAAATATTTATAAAAAAATACATGCCTTCTTTAAACAAAAGAACATGAAAATCTAAGACACACAACACAAACACATTAAATTCAAATGGGCTAAAAAACAAAATTCGGAAAACGTTGCAAAAATAGTTTCAAATACAACAAAATGAACTCGAAGACCCGTAGAATTGTATGAAAATCGCTGGAAACAATTTAGAAGTATAAAGACAAAATCAAATTTTGCAAATCTGTGTAAAAAAAAACTATGGTCAGAGAAAGATGAATGATTCCCGAAACGGAAGTGATTTACCTAGCAGATGTGAAAAAATCAAACTAAAAAACAAACAAACAAAAAAAAACGCATGAATAAGCACTTTCTAACCTGCTCATCGACCACTTATCTATACATAGATGCCATTTCAGGCTGTCAGAAAGAAAAACAGATCTCGTTATGTAAAGTCACAAGTTTATTCGCCTGAAGAGAGTGAACTTTGGACTTGAAGCACGTGTAGCGACAGAAATACAATTATGGTCACTTAATATATTATACAAAAAAAGAGAGTAATATGAACTATAATTATAACAATATATCTGCGCTTTAAACAAACTTTTTGAGCTTTTTTCTTCTCTCTCTCTCTCTCTCTCTCTCTAAGTATATATATATATATATATATATATATATATATATATATATAACAGTAAAAGAGGTACAGGTTAAAGCAATAAACGGTTATTTAAAAAGGTACTTAATGCACAATTGAAAGAACTGAATATTCAGAACAATTAATATATTAAAGGCTGAAATGGTCACCACTTACTTTCTACCAGGTTTCAAGCATATAGGACCACATGATAAAATTCCTGGTGAACATTTTGTTCTTAAATATATAAAACTGAATATATAGTTGGTTCTGTGTATGGATATAATGCCATAGGAATGTTTTGTATCCAAACACAGTGATCACATTTTAGCCGTGTTCATAGTTTATATTGTTGAGTGCTGTTTCAGTATTTTGTATTAACAATGATTCTATTATTTTTAGCTATTTTACATGTGGATTATATTTGCACTATCGACGATTATGTTACAGATAGAGTTTGGTAGGTGGCCATGTGTATTTAAGTGATACCTAATAGAGTTATGTTAAGACAGATGTAACGTGAATCATCTTGTTAAAACCTTTATAATATACTGGCGCGTCTCAACAAAGTAGCTGTTGGAATATATTCGAACGAACTTGGCTAAAATAATTAAATGCACATTTAAATTTGTCTTGTTCTTGTTCTTTTTGTTGCTCTTTTTTTTCTTGTAATTCTTTTTGTCCGTTTTCTTTCAGGATGTGGGTGATCATGTCTATCCACAACTTCTACATTTTGTTTTTTCAGCACCTAATAAACTTTGCATTTTTGCTTTAACTCATAATCTTTGTTCTGCTGGATATTTGGATATGACCTGCTTAATTTCGTTCCCTTTTGCTGTCAGTATGTCTTGTGAGGATCAAAATTTCCAAACCCTTTTTCCTTATTATGCATATCAGAAAGTTCTCTTTCTGATGCTAAATATAAGTCACCTTTCTGCTTCAATTTTGTCTAAAACTTTGTAGTTGCGCACGTATTCTGTCCAGGCTATTCTTAGCATCATTCTGTTGAACCACATTTTTCCTGACTACAATCTCTTCTACATCTGCGATCGGATTGTCCAGAATTTATTATCATCGAGGAGGAATAATGCTACAGTAATTTTTTCTTTGATTTTATTGAACTTTTCCTGTTTCTTACTATTGTCTTTAGCTTTTAGAAGTCATCTTGCGCTATCCCAATGCGCCTTCGGATTTACGTTCGGATTTTCTGTCCTCTGTTAAAAGACTCTATTTCAAATCTAACACCTGGTCAAGTTTGGTATCTCTAAATGGTAATAGGCGTGTTGGCACTTTCAGTTATTGATAACCATTCTGCTTCTTTGAAATTAGCTTTTAGTCCTTTCTTCTCGCTTTTCTTTTTACAACCATCTGAAAGAACTTCTGTAGTTTTCAAAGGACGTGTTAATTATGCTCGTCATCTTCTCTCTTACGACAGGTGAACTTGCTTGTCTTTTATTTCATTTGTGGGGCTCAAAAATGTCATTTAAGAATTAACTACCGGATGTGATTCAGGCCTTTCCATATGACGACCAACAAACTTGGCGTTGGCTTGGAAAAAGGTCCGTGAAAGAATTTGTTTCTGATAATTGAAGATTATTTGAATTTTGTGTTTAAATGTTTCCTAGCTTTCTATTGACCGAAAAACATTTCGCATCGAGGTGTGAAATTTCACGAGTTTGGTTTTGGATTCACTTTTCGTGTGTGCTAAGAAAACTTTGTAAATTCGAGTCATTTTAAATTTCTGACAAAATCATTGAGTGAGTGCTTAGCATTTCAATTTTAAATCTAGATCCTGTTTTGTTCACTCCAGTTTCCTTTCTGCGTCAGCTATCGACACAGGGTTGTCACACTTTTTATATTTACTTTGATTTCTGGATGTGAAACAAGATAACAATTGCGAAGCGTTTCAGTATACAATCATTTCTTTTTAATTTCCTATTTGTTAAAAACACTAATAACTCGCTTAGTCCATAATTGATTCACAATGAAACTTTCAGACTAATTAAAGTTTGTAAACTACCATTAAATATAAGCCAATTATATGTTGTTTTGCGTGAGGTTGGCAAATGTGAAATTATTTCACTACTTAGTTATATCATCTGCCGTGTCACAATTTGTGCTCGTGATGCTCTTGAGGCGAGAGATATCGCCTGTGATTTTTTTTCATTTCTTTCACCCCAAGCAAATAGGACCGCCACTGTTGCGCAGGGGGTTACAATGAAAAAAAAAGAGTTCAGGGTATGCTGAAGAAAGGATATGAGGTGGATAGAATTTAGGGCGCTGAATGGGATATAGGGTGATAAGTGGAATTTAGACTTTGCGCTTAAACTTCTGGAGATTGTAGCTATCAGAGAAAGGGAGTTCTACAGGTTGGAAGTGCGGGAAAAGAAAATGGTAGAGTAGTAGTGGCTGTTATATTTGACTATTTTAACGGTAAAAGGGTGGGACCTAGATGCCGCTCTAGTAGCACGCTTAAATTGATTTGGTCGGAGCACCATTAATAAAAAGCTCATCAGAGCAGTTGCCATAGATTTTTTCAAAATTTTTTGAAAAATTCAAAACTTTTAGATATTTGTGTCTGTACAACTATTTTTAAATTTGTCATACTTTTAAGCGTCTTTATTTTCCTAAAGTTTTATATATTAAAAAGCAAACATTAATTTTATGGGAAGCTTCTAAAATATGTAAAGCATATAATGTTTATATCTTCATAACTCAGCGTTGTCATAGATTGAGCAACAACATGAAATATTATTCTCATGTTAATTTTTTGTGCTTGCACTTTCATGTTGGGTCGAGGCATGTTTGAAGAGAGAGCGATTGAAGGTTTCCCACAGTAGATTGCAAGGTCTTTCTGCAGTAAACTTGTTGCCAACCAAAGCAATATAAATATACAGAAAGGATTTTCACAGGCAGAAAGTGCGAGAAAAGAAACTGTTGAATCAGAAGTAACTGTTAGATATAATTATTTTGACGGTAAAAGGAAAGGACCAAGATGTCAATCTATGAGTACACCTTGAAAATGCGAGATCAACTCGTGAGAATGAATAAATATCTGCGTGTGATTTGTTCGAAATACAATTTCCAAGTTACTCCTACAACTCTATTTCACATGAATTTGACTCTGCCTCAATATATACATATACGTGAAAGCATTCTGAAGTTTGCATATAAACAAACAGAGCGATGAGTGTGTGTGCGTTTGTATGCGTATATCTAAGTACGTGAAAGCGAGGTCGTCTGGATTTTTTCAAATTTATCGCTGTAACTGCCAGTGCGGCATATTTATGACATGGCCGATCTCACTTTCGTTTTTAGGTATAATTCACACAATCTTGCATATTCATTGATCATACTCGTGTTCGACATTGCCACGCCGATTAATCTTTAATTTTATTTTCTACCTCAAACTTTTATCGCTATGGAATAAAACCTATATTTATTGTCGATCTGGGTTAGTCCACAGTAATTTTTGTTGAAAAGCCCATAAAATTGTTGCTGAAGTTTTTTTTTTCTCTCTCTCTCACACTCTCTCTTTACCTCTCACTCACAATGCACACACACACACACAGGCAGACACACACACACGCAGACACACAGACACACACACACACAGACACACACACACACACACACACATATATATATATATCAGTACTGTAATTTTGTTATTACAATGGTTTATAAAAGCATAAGTGATATTATGCTTTTATAAACCATTGCAATAACAACATTTAAATATTAAGCTCTAATCTGTATCGCGTACTCTTCATAAAAGTAAATACTTGAACAGAGAGTTTTAATCTACGTGTTCTTTCACTTTTTGTAATATATATATATATATATATATATATATATATATATATATATATATATATATGTATAGAAAGTGAAAGAACACGTAGAATAAAACCCACTATTCAACCATATACAGTGAAACATATCTGTCTGCGAATGACTATATATATATATATATATATATATATATATATATGTATATATGCACACACACACACACACACGCACATACACACACACACACACACATATATATATATATATATATATATTTATCTGTAAATTCAGATAAAACTTAGTGGGAAATGGCTATTTTCAACATGTCATTTTAAGGTATGCATTTTTCGACCATATATTTGTAACATACCTGATAGGCACTTTGGTACTCATATCATTCTCGATTCATGAGTGACTCTGTACGAGGCAGTTGTTTCTTTCTGCAGGAGTCTGATTGCCAGCTAAGGCTATAGGACCCAGTCTGTTCTGCTATTCAAACTACAACTAGGATGAAGAAGAGATGGATTTATAACTATCTAATAAGTAGGTCTACTCTGTCAAAATAGATACCAGACAAGACACAAAGAGTAAGATCTAATATCCTTATACAAACAATATATAATATTAAGCAATATTTCGCCCAATAAAATGTACTATTTTCTCTAAAGGTGGAGGGTCGATCTAAAAATTGTAGGTTATGAAGATGTATAGCATAGATAACGTTTGATCTTGGACTTGAAGTTATAGAGGTAGAGGTCAGAGAAGCAATCGCTCAGGTGTCTCTTCCAAACAGCAGCGACTCCTAGAAAGAAACTGTTCGACCAGAGCACTCTTCTTGCAGAGAAAATACGAAGAAGATTAGTATGGTTTGACCCTGTATAAATAGTGGATCTTAGCTATAATATCTGAACTGGCGGAACAAGAGAATACAGCGTCTAAATCTATGCAATGGAAACAGTGAGAGAGGAACTATAGGCTTCGAAAACTTCATCTTTGGGAAAGGTTTTGTAGGTTTTTAATATATTCAGTCATGTCAAATGCCGCGGAAATAGAGCTCTGTTAAAATTTAAAAATGTTGGTTGGACAACCTCTGCAGAGATATGGTAGCTATATTCCAATTTTTTTTAAATTTGCAGGATGGAGTCTGATGAGAAAAATTTTCTCGGCCGACACAGAGATCCAGCCTTCTTACCAGTAGATTCAGCTATAGATCCGATATATTCGTTCCACTTCAGGTCGGTCGAGTGTGTGAGGCCAATGAGGCAGAGTGTGTTGCTTTGAAGGAGACATTCATCAGCTGTGCTCATGGTTGGAAGGAAAGTTTCTTTACTTTAGTTGTTGATATTGTTGAAAGTTCTCAAATGACATGCTTTCTGTTATTTAATGGAACAGGTTTATTACAAAAAGCATTATTTATTGTTGCTACATTGGTTCAACTTTTCAAATTTTATTATAAGTCAGTGTGTGTTAATTCTACAGCTTGATGCCAAGGTTGTCAATAAGTGTAAACTGTATCCTCTTTGTATGAGAACACATTGTAAAATATTCATTGTTTCTTACAAAATTTGGCTGTGGAAGAAATCTTTCGCTACCCCAATGTGCCTTTCAATTTTAGTGTGGCACTTTCAAGATATTTAAATTAAGGTACTTTTCTGATTTTCATATCTCCAAAAAATAATTCACTTGTTGGAAGTTAACATGCACTCTGTCTACTTACAAGTAATGTCTTGTCCTTTCTTCTCGTGTTACCTTCTGTAGGAGTTTTGTCGATTGCTTTCACTACAGTGTTATGTGCATATCTTATGTTGTATATGTTGTCACCACCTATAATGAACACTAGTAAGACTTCTGATTCTCGTCATTGATGTGCATTCTGGTGCAGTGGATATCGGTTCGGAACGAGAAATCGGGGAGATGAGTTCGATTTCCAGTTGAATTCTTTGGATTCACTTACGCTCATATACCCATCAGAAAGGTAATTAATCTGTTTTTCTCTCCAGTTATGGGTTAAATAACAGGACAGTTTAGTTTTTATAGCCTCGGCGGGCAATCAATCTACCGCAGAATGTAATGAAAACCTACTGCGGGATAAACTTCTGCCCAGTCAGTCATTATCGCCCAAGCGTGTATCACGTATGGCACTTAACTGACGGAGTGAAGTCTAATGTGGTTACACATCGTTGTTTTACAGACTTTTGTATTTTTGTATATTCTCTGAATTATTATATATTAATTCCCGTTTGAGGCTCTGTAGCGTGAGATTCAGTACTGTTTGTTCTGAGCATTGAGTCTTTTGGTCGTTGGTAGGCACTAAAGAGATATTTTTGGGGTATTTTACAGCTCCATTTAAATATCTTTTTGGAAGCATCTCTTGTTTTGTTCTTTCGTAAGAGCTCGTCACTACTTCTTTTAGTGCGTCATAGTTCTTTGATTGAAGTATAGTTGGCTGCATATTTCCTACTATGTCCACGGGGAGTGCTGCCAAAATGTTGTAATATTTTTGACTGGGCTGTCTAATATTTGCAATATTAAATTGCGCCTCCATTATCGCGAACCAAGCAATTACGTTTGATTCAAGGAAATTTGGTGGTTTTACCGCAACAGCTTGGTTGGTTTATATTAATTATATTGCCGCTAGTATCTCTTTGGGATTATTCTAATATTTTTTGCCAAATATATCAAGATTGCATACCAGTTCCAAAATGTTTAAAACGTATTTACGATCCTGTCACAATATTTCTTGATAAAGAGCGCGTTAAGAAATTGGTTTATACTTGTCGCTAGAGTGAACGCGAACGTGATTCGAACTAGGCTCACCGATACCATTATAACTCAGACGTCTTTGTAAACTTTTCCTAAACTGATAAGAGTTAACGCGTATCTTTTTGTTTCTTTAAACTTCATCTTTTCAACTACAACAATAGTTACTCATCTTATTCAGTCCAATGAAAGAAAAACTGATCTACAGTCGTCGGGAGCGAGCTTTTAGCGTTTACAAACAAAGGCTCCATTTTGTGAAATCTACTACCGTTTATCTACCTTGACGTTTTGGTTGGGTTCCTTTGTCAATAATTACATTAAAAAACCGTTATCTACACTTAACAAACGAAATTAATTACGTCATTAATTAAACAACGCAATAATATAGATGAGTTCAACTATCTGACATCAGCCTTTTTGATCAGCTTAAGAAATGACGTTCGAATGACATTGTGCCCCGTGTGTCTCTCGTAAATTCTCCAGGAGAAATTATAAGTGTCCTTTGTGTGTTAATTTCTCATTAGTAAGCATACATGATTATTAAAATTGTTTGCCGGACTCTGTACTCTTAGAAATAAACTTGATATTTTCTTTACTTGCTGTCATTGTTGCTACAGATAGATATGCCGAGATATATTGACTTAAGAGTCAGGTCATTTCTGCATAGGCCGTTAACATTTTAGTTTAGATTCATTGAATAACGGAAAAAAATTTTCTACATTCAAAACAGGTGAAATGTTTCCGGGTTGTTATTATCTTCTAATAACAGCCTGCAGCCATTTTTACAAAGTTATAGGATGTTTTTCTTTGGTAAAAAGTATTACGAAAAATACTTCAAACAAATGTTTGAGGTAACATTTAATTTATAAGGGCAAACACACACACACACACACACACACAAACACAAAAAAAAAACGGTAGTATCGAGCCGAGTTTAAAAACAGAAGATAATTTTTTTTAACTCACAAAAATCAATGAATTACACAAATTAAGTGCATTGCTTCCCAAATATATGCCGATAACATATAAATATGTAAATTATCAATTAAAAGGAAATATGTTTTTTTACAATAAACGTAATATTATCCATAATGCCCTCAGAAAAGAAAACTACATGAAATGAAAAAAAGGAGAAAATATTTCTCTGAATATTTATAGGAGAATTGGAAAATTTTCGAAGCAAATTCGTGGTAACAGCAAAGAGCAGAAAAGCACAAGAGCTCAAGATTTTTTTTCTTGAAGTGGGGGCGACTTAGATATTGCTTTGGTTACTAAGACATTCGTTTGATAAGTCCCAGAAATTCATGCACCAATATCCTCAAAGACACATGGCCCAGTGTATATAGGCGTTGGTTACTTCCAGTGACTTAACCTAAAGAGTTGTGAGAGTTAAGTTTAAGAGAGATAAGTAAATTACAACCAAAAATTGCATCGCACATGGAATGAGAAATATATATCACAGTGATTCGAAATTTCTAGTAGCTGAAGAAGGAGCGTTCAACGACTGAAACATCGTAAAGTTAGTAATAAAGATTAAGACAATAGTTCTAATAATGTAAATATTACCTCAACTCAGAAGTGTAGACAAATATTCAGGAAATTATTCTCCTTAATCAATGGCTTTATTGAATTTTAGATAATTTGCTTCATCATTACTATAATTATCACTCTTATTTTCTGATACTGTTGTGCATGGACATACATATTCACAAAAATTGTTCTGTTTATACACATACAAAAATAATGACATTTTTTTAAATATTGTCATTCACTAAATTATAAGAATACTTTCCATTTATGATTAGTAAATATAGTTTCTGATAATATTTTTTATTCTTTTATAAATTATTATGATTAGAACTAAAAATATATTAGAAAGACCTTGTAAAAACTTTTATTCACACATTTTTCCTTAAGACAGTAGTATCCATTAAATATCATTTTCATGAAAACAAAAGTTTTCTAATTAAACCATAATTTAACGTTATTGCATTTTTGTTTATTATTTTACGATTCAGAGTAGATTTTCGGTAAGTTGGGGTCCAGCAAAAAGAAATTGATGATTTTAATTCTCAAATAAATTCTGCGTTTAACTAATATTAAAATTAAGCGGATGAAAATTTAATTTTGAGCCCGATCTGGATATTGTAGTTGAAGAGCATAGCCGGAAGTGTCAGATATTGATTTGAACGTTACAGGGAATTTCAAAAAAGCATATATTCCTCCTGACAAGGATTTGACTTTTGATTATCGAATATGTATTCTTTTTTTTCAATAGGGCAAACCACCTCATTAGTCGAAGTGTGTTTCTTCAAATTCTTCTACGCTGCGGAAAACATTAAGATTAATTTACTAAGACATAACAACTCGTTTTGGTATATTTATTAATATTAGAAAATATTTTTTAACAAATAATGTTTTTTTTTAAGTCTCTATTAAATTACTGGTTCTTTGCTATTGAATCTATGAGTAAAACATTTGCTTGTAATCTAGAATAGTTCAATATATCGTTATATTTGAATATCTAAGGTGGCCTTTTTGGCACTGTATTACCTTCATACAGCGGGAGGCAGTTGACGTATTTTCTTCTACTGACAGGGAAGAGATATGATTGGAGATAGACCTCTTGCTACGGCGCCTCATTCATGTGAAGTAATTAGCACCGGCAGGAAGTCAGAGTAGAAAAGGAAAAACCATATATATATATATATGCTAGAAAAACATATTTATATATAAAGATATATAAGATATATATATATACTACAAATATATATATACTACAAATATATATATATATATATATATATATATATATATATATATACATATATATATACACACATATATATATATATATATATATATATATATATATATATATATATATATATGTATAAACTACCGGTCATAATTATAGGGCATTCAAGTGTTTTAAAATATGATGTATTTCATGCTATTTTTCAGTATTAATTGCCAAATTAATAATTGTAAATGAAAATAGAATGGTTCTTTTGTTAGCATTGCACAAAAGCATTTGCATCAAATGAATTTGTAAAAATTTAATAATTACCTATATTGCAGTTTCATCAATGAAAGAATGAAGAAAATTTACGGTGATTCGGACAAGTTCATCTTTGCTTCCTTGCGTTGTAAAATTTTGCAAAGTGATAATAACAAAAGAACAATTCTATTTTAATGTAACAATAAATACTAAAAACATTATGAATTTTTTTGGGGAAAAACCCGGCGCGTTGCCTAATAATTATGGCCGGTATATATATATATATATATATATATATATATATATATATACAAGTAATTAAATAATTTTGCATATATATATATATATATATATATGCAAAATTATTTAATTACTTAGTTTTTGGTCATAGTTAAATTATACAAGTACACAGTTGTATTAAAAAGTGTTCATTATATTGTAAATTATAATTGTAGAATTTATATTATATTATTATCATTATATTATAAATTATATTGTAGAATTTTTGAATATCTTACATTTCTGAACTAATTATGTTACACAATATTATAAATTGTTACTGTAAATCACCTGAAGACTCCTGATATTAGAAACCAAGGTTGCGCAATCTAACTCGTTTACAAATGATGCATATATATATGATAAAGGGAGAACAAATAAGTAACGTATCTCAATTTAACATGTTCCACTTTTATTAAATATTCTACAGAGATCGAAAGAAAATATTTAAATAAACAAAGAGGCAGAAAATACTGGTATGTTATGATTTGGTATTAGTTCTTATTGGTCAGATAAATGTATGAAGAAATTTTAATGATATAATTTATTTATGTAGAGTGTATTCATTGTTTGAGAAGTAACTAATTTATGTTTTGGTGAAAGAGTTATGATTAATATATCGTCTTAACTCTAACCATTTTTTAATATATAACAAGACAATTGGTCATTGAAACAGAAGTGAATCGACAAGGACCAATTTCTACAAGTGAAATTCGGAAGGTACGACACAGAGATCGAATTGGCATGGCGAACGACGTGTTCCAGATGTTGAATAAAGTATTAAGAGACAGGAAAATTTCACTAGAAACAAAGAAGAGAGTGCTAGATTGATATGTGATGTCAGTTCTTCAATGTGGCAGTGAATGCTAGACATTATCATCAAAGACGAAAGAAAAACTTGAAGGAACTGAAATGTGCTTCTACAGAATGGTACTGCGATTATCGTGGGCCGAGTAATGATGAGGTGTTGGAAAGAAAGGAAACGAAAAGGAAATTAATACCGAACATCAGGAAGAGACAACTAAAGTTTCTGGGACATCCATTGAGGAAGGAGGGCTTGGAGAACCTGATACTAACAGGCCAGATAGAGAGAAAAAAGACAGGGGAAAGCAGCCGATAACATATTTGAAGGGTTTGGGCAGATGAGTAAGAGAAGTGGGACTGCGAGATGTTACAGACGAAAGTGTGCTAAAAGCCACCACGGATAGGGAGATGTGGAAGGACATGATTGCCTACGTTCTGAAAAGACAAGGAACATAGATGAAGAAAAAGAAGAAGAAGATAAAACCATACGTAAAGGAACAGAGGCACTGAGACTATGATAACCGACGCATTTATGCAATGAGGAAGTTTTTAACAAATGAGGATGAAAACTGTGCTTTGATTAGGATCGGAAAAAGACCAGTGCATTCTCTGAGACACAGGGTGAAGAACGAAGGTTTGGAGAATTTGACACTCACAGAACATACTGTCGGTAACAGAGACAGATAGAAAAAAACGAGTAACCTACCTGACGAGTTCTTAACGGTTTGTAGAACATGGACGTCAAGGAATGATAACAGAAGAGTCATAGCATAGAGTTTCTTGGGATAGGATACTGCGGAGAGCCATAATCGTGCGCATTCTGTAGATTCATTGCCAATCAAAAATAAGAATTTGAAAATTATCATAATTTTCCTTTTTTTTAATCTTCCTCTAACCCTAATACCACTGCTGTAGCCCGGTATTGAATTCACAACTATTTGTGTCAAGTCAGTGGATGTAACCAACGTCTATATCCACGTAGCGATGTGTCCTTAAGGACAGGTTAGAGTGAGATAACTCATGACTACCAAAAGTAGCTTTACTCAAGGAATGATAATGATATCCCACAATTATTGTAATAAAGGGTTCGGTTCGATATTCTTAGCACCTGAAGAAGACCGGAAGGTACAACGGCCGAAATGCCGTACAAATGGCAACAAAGATGAGAACAGTAGTCCGAATAATGTAAATAGTGTAAATACTACCTCATTTCAGAATGATAGACAAATGTTTTACTCTGTTCCTCTTACCTTCAATCCTTCCTGTGTGTATCATATTTTCGAAGCCCTCTTTCGTTTTATGTAGCCTAGACATTTCTACTGTCTCTTACACATATTAAGTATAAGTTTTCTTTTTGCTATCATTTTTCAAAAATTTCTAGTTGCTCAGATATCTGGTTCATAGTATCCTCAGTATCTTTTTGTAGAATCGCATTTCCGTTCCTTATTCTTTGTCTTTGATAAATTTTTTCAGCACTCACTGCCATAATTTACGGAAAAAAATACTAAGAGCCACACGGGATAGAAAGTTGCGGGAAGCCATGAAGAGACGCGGCAAATAGAAAAATAATGCGTATCAGATATATTCAATTGAATTCTTTGGATTTATTTACACACAAAACGTATGGTATGATTCCGTTGGTATTTGTCTATATTTCTTAGATGAGGTAGTATTTACAGTATTTACATTATTCGGACTATTGTCCTCATCTTTGTTGCCATTTGTACGACGTTTCGACCTTTGTACGCTCCGGCCTTCTTCAGGTGCAAGGAATTTTGAACCAAACACTTTATTACAATCACTGGTGTATATCGTCCCCATTCCATGCCTAAAACCTCGATTGGAAGTCATGTCATGAGTTATCTTCCTCTAACCCTGCAAGTTACTTGTTCACCACTACTGTAGCCAGGTATTGAACTCACAACTCTAAGTGTCACGTCAGGAACGAACCACTGGGCCATGTGTCTTTAAGGTCATATACCCCAGTGATTGTAATAAAGGGTTCCGTTTGAAATTCCTAGCATGTGAAGAAGGCCGGAGCGTACAACGGCCGAAACGTCGTACAAATGGCAACAAAGATGAGGACAATAGTCCGATTAATGTAAATACTATAAATCCGTTGGTTCTTCCTCCAGCTATAGGCTAAAAAAGAAAAAAAAGATTGGGTGCTATAGCTTTTGCTGGCAACTAGTCTATCGCAGAAAGTAATTGAAAACTACTTCACGAAATCATTTACCCAGTCTGTCATGTATTGAAAAAGACATGATCGCCTAAGTGTGAATTCCGTATGGGACTTAACTGATTAAATATTTTATTCAGTTCTTCTTTCATGACTAGAGTTGAAATTCTTGAAACCATTCTCGTCCGTGCACTTTATTCGTCATATATTTGCCTACCCTATTTTTGACTTTCTGCATTATACCTTCCTCACGAAAAGATTCTTCCTTCACTGATATCAGAATCTTTATTTCCGCGACCCTGCTTCGACTTTCTCTCGTTCTCTTACCGTTTTATGCTTTCGTTCCGCTTCATTAGTGATTGGTTTTCTTTACTTTTTTCTTACCCGTCTCTGATTTAAACTTTCCTTTCTGTCTTTCCTGATATTTTTCCTTTTTATTCCTTTCTTATTTTCGTTTTAATGACCTTTTTGTCATCTGTACCTTACCTTTACACTACCCACTGTCGAAATCACCGCTAGGACGTGGGTTGCGTGCTCGCGTGACGCCAGCAATAATGGTTCTGATATAATTTTCAGTAAGAAGAGAATCGCTACAAGACTTTTTAGCTCATCACAGAAATTCCTTGCAGCCTTAACATAGCGTGTCTGAACTTGCGTTCTCTTTCACAAGAATATTTCACGCAAAGTGTAATCAGCGTGTCAAAGGTGACTTCTGATGATTGCAGTTTTTTATGTATATTTTTACCATTTTATTTATTTATTTCACTTTTTACATTCTTTTTCAGATATTTTTAGATCTATTTTTTTCTTTTCAAATTCTTAGAAAATTTCATTATTTTCTGTTGCCCGTTCTCAGATTTGTTTTTATTGTTAGTTTGTGTCTCATGCCTCTTTTATTTTTACCCTTGATTTCCGACGTCGCCACATTGCTTTGCTTTTCTTTGACACCCTCGACTGCATTTTTTACTTTCAGTTATATTTAAAGCAACGTTTTTAATTCTTGTCTTCTATTAGATATTACACACTCTTACTCTCCTATTACTGATTCTTTCTTTCTTTCTTTCTTTCTTTCTTTCTTTCTGTTTTGGTTTCTTTCTGTTTTGCCCCTTTTGCTTTTCTTCTTTTGTCTTTTTTCTTTATAACTGCCTTTATTTTTTATTTCTTTTTTTCTTCATCTTTCTCTTTTTCTTTCTTTATTTCTTTTCTCCTATATTTTTCTTTTTCATTTATTCCTTGTTCTGTTTTTATTCATTTTTTCTTTCGTTCTTATATTCTTTTTTGTACCTATTTTCTTTTTTATTTCTTTCTTTTATTCCTTTCTTTTTCTTTCTTTCTTCTTTTTCTTTCTCTTTCGCACATTATTTATTTCTTTTCTTTTTTCTTTCTATTCCGATCTTTATTTCTTTTTTCATTTTACCTGTCTTTTCCTTCTTTCTATTTATCTTTCAGTTTTTCTCTCCTTCGCCTTTTAATTATTTCTCTTTTACTGTATTCTTCTGTTTCCTATCTTTTTTCTTTCATTCTTCTTTTTCTTTCAATGTTTAATTTCTTCTGTTTTTACTTTTGTTATATATATATATATATATATATATATATATATATATATATATTATATGTACTCTCATTTTTTCATTAATAATTTATATCTTTTACTTTTGCGTTCAGTATTCTTCTTTCTTTCTTTCTTTCTTTCGTTCCTTCGTTCTTTCTTTTTTGATCTTTAGTTGTTGTGTTATTTGTTTGTTTTTTAGTTTGCTTCTTTCGTTTTTTTTTATCTCTTTATTCACATTTTTTTGATCTAATCGTCCTTCACGCGATTTATTCCCCAGGTTCTTTTTCTTTAATTTCCTTCCATTTTCTATATTTCTTCTTCTTCTTCTTCTTCTTCTTCTTCTTCTTCTTCTTCTTCTTCCTCCTCCTCTTCTTCTTCTTCTTCTTCTTCTTCTTTTTCTTCTTGTATACGTTTTTTTCTTTTAACTTGGATTTTATTTGATCTTTCCGCCTTGCCTTTCATCTGTTTTCTTCTGTTTGCAACAATTTTATTTTCTATACATTTTTGCATATTTTTCCATTTCTCTATTCGCTTTGTTGTTGCCTTTTCTTGGGAGAATATTATTCACCTATTTTCTTATTATTTCTCTTATCTTGATTATATTACGGGGGTCGTGTTAATCTTTTTTTTTTTTACTTTTTTTTTTTTTGTCTATACTCATGGTTTTTCACAATACCACCTAAACGGAAATCTGTTCCTTGATTACGGAATTGCAATATATAATACGACAAACATTCAATCTTATAATTTTACATCGGAATATTGCTTGCGATCTTTTAGATCATCAACTTCATTATGCTGGGTTGTTTCAGAACATAGGTAATGAAGGTTCTTTACTTTCTTATACCCGACTTGATAACTATTTAAAACAGCTTGGTAGGTAAGTTACTCGCTGTCTTGCATTCTTCTTCTTCTTCTTCTTCTGCCATGATCGCCTGTCCTTTCAGGACGTAGGCGATCATGGCCTTCTATGCATCCCTACCCCTGGTGTCTGTTAGTACGTTTTCTCCTGTTACACCACGCAACCCTCGTTCAGTCGTCCCACTTGATCAGGTCTTTCAAACATGTTATCCGCCGCCTTCCCTTGTCTCTTTTTTTTCTAACTGGCCTGTCAGTATTAGGTTCTCCAAGCCCTCCTTTCTCAGTGCATGTCCCAGGAACTTCAGTTGTGTCGTCCTGATGCTAATTATTAATTTTCTTTTCGTTGACATACTTTCCAACACCTCATCATTGGTCACATGTTCGATCCATGATATCCGCAGCATCCTTCTGTAGAGCCACATTTCCGCTGCTTCAAGTTTTTCCTTCATCTTCGATGATAATGTCCAACATTCACTGACGTATTGAAGAACTGATATCACTTAGCAATCTAGCACTCTCTTCTTTGTTTCTAGTGAAATTTTTCTGTCTCTTAATACTTTACCCAGCTTCTGGAACGCGTCTTTCGCAATGCCAATTCGCTTTCGGATCTCTGTGTCGCATTTTCCATTTTCTGTTAGAACGCGTCCAAGGTATTTAAATTTTGGTATTTGCTTGATTCTAGTATCCCCCACCTATATTTGACATTTTGTGTTGCTCTTGTTGCTGATGACCATGCATTTAGTTAACTTGCAGTATATTTGTAGTTCTTCTTTTGGCACTCTCTTTAGCTACCTATCTTAAATTATGTCTTTTGAATGCCAAATTATACTCATTATGTTTTTTAATCATTTCTTTCCCAGCAAGATGATAATGCCACTCAGACGCAAGGGGTTACTCACACTTTGAGATGAATAAAAATACTTTAGAAAGGAGAAAGGACAATAAAGAAACTGGTCTCGGGTAGACAGATGGCGATTGGTGATGCATTTAAATATTTAAATATTTTAGATATAACGAAGCAAGAAATGGAAAGAGAGTCACAAAAGCGACAGTTGTGAAAAAATAAAATATTTACATAAACAGAAATAACAAAATAATCAGCAACAAAAAAAAGTCTACAAACACAAATATATACAAAAACACCCAACCATGACTCCCAAAAATTTTAACTGTCACGCGGCAAATATATACCAACACATTAAGAAAAAGCTCAAACTAATAAATAGAGGTTAGTATCGCAAAAGAGACCAACCAAATGTAAGACAGCACACCATTCACGTGTAAACGAAAAATAAAAGCAATAAAAGCAAAAATAAATCAAACTACAAAATACATTAAAAAGGAAAATAAACAAAAGGAAAAGGAAAAATCAATCAATTATAAACAAAAAAAAAAATCAACGAGTCTCATGCACGACCACTCCAGCCAAAAGTCACAACGTGTTCTATATAAACAAACAAAAAAACAAACAAACAAAGGAACATAACGAACCTGACGATGTCGGCATGAATCTGCTCAGTTAAAGAGAAAAATGCTTTGTACTTATCAACACTCTATCTCCAGCCCGATATCAAGCACTTTACTGCAATAAACCTGTTTTGTCAGCCTCGGCAGATTTCTTAATGAGACACGCGTAAGTGGTGTTGTCATCTGTATAGATGCCTACTTGGATTACATCAGGAAGATCATTAATGAAGATCAGTCTAGAAACTAAGATAGAGTCTTGAGAGACGCCTGCGTTTGTGTGAAAGGATCTGGAGGCATGCTCATTCAAAATAACTTTAATTTGACGATTTTATAGGTACGATTGGATTAAATTGAATTATACAAACATGGAAAATGAATAGAAATGGAAATTAAAATTCCAAATTTAATTGATTCATTCATTTTTTAAAAATTATCATCTCTTTGCAGCTCATTTAGAGCCAGAAATATTTTTAGAATGTAAAACTATTTTTAAACAGTAATAATGATTCAGTGATATGAGCCTTGTACAGCAAAAATATTTTGAGGACCCTAGAATTTATGCCTGGAGGCCTCAATTTAAACAACCTAAGGTACGCGGATGATACAGTGCTGATAGCAGGCACAGAAAGGAAACTACAAGACCTCCTACCGAAGGTAGCTGAAGAAAGTAACAAGAAAGGACTAGAAATAATCTCCACGAAACTCGAATGCATGATCATCAATAAAAAGGTCAGCCCAAAATGCCAAATACAGGTAAGAGATACTAGAATCAAGCAGGTACAAAAATTTAAATACCTGGGAAGCATTATAACAGAAGACAGAAAGTGCGACTCAGAGATCCGAAGGCGAATTGGCATGGCGAAAAAGCATTCCAGAAGTTGAGTAAGGTATTAAGATACAGGACAATTTTGCTAGAAACAAGGAAGAGAGTGCTGGATTGCTACGTACTGTCCGTCCTTCAATATGGCAGTGAATGCTGGACAATATTATCAAAGATGAAGGAAAAACTTGAAGCAACTGAAATGTGGTTCTACAGAAGGATGCTGCGAGTATCATGGATCGAGCATGTGAGCAACGATGAGGTCTTGGAAATGATGGAAACAAAAAGGAACTTAATACTGATCATCAGGAAGATAAAGTTGATGTTTCTGGGACACGCAATGAGGAAGGAGGGATTGGAGAATCTGATACTAACAGGCGAGATAGAGGGGGAAAGAGAGACAGGGGAAAGCAACGGATAACATATTTGAAGGACCTAATCAGGTGGATGGTGAAATGAGGATTGCATGGTGTAACAGGAGAAGGCGTGCTCAGAGCCACCAGGGATAGGGAAACGTGGAAGCCATGATCGCCTAAGTCCTGAAGAGATAGGCCACATAGAAGAAGAAGAAGATATGAGCCTTAATAGTTAAACAATAATCATAAGAGTGGGAGAGAAAAGCCGAATTGATATCCTTCCCAAAGTTATTTGCGCGAAGTGAATATAACGAACCCAATTGAAATCAAAACAGGACTTTAGAATTCCGAGCTGTTAATATCTGTTACAGTAGCTGATATTCTCAAGTGGTTACCAATCAAGATTTTTTTTAATCATTTCACCCCGAGCAAGGCGGAAACGCCACTGATGTGCAGGGGGGTTACATAAATGTAAAAAGATTAATTAGAAAAGAGTGAGGAGTACAAACTAGTTAGAAAGGAACAATAGAAAGCTGAGAAAGCAGGTGCGATGACAGATACATAGGTGGAGAGAAAGAGAAGGTTATACAGGGGAGGGGAGAGAGCTAGAGTCCAGTGGTTAGTAGATGAGTATTGACTTTGCATTTAAATTTCTGGAGGTTGTAGCCGTCAGGAAAGCAAGAATACGGGAGCGAGTTCCACAGGCGAGAAGTACGAGAGAGGAAGCTGCAGGAGTAAAATTGTCGTCTGCATTTGGCTAACCTGACTGTGAACTGGCAGTCTTGATGTTTATTAACTTCGGTGATTGTACGGGAACCAATGTTTCAACGTCAGTGAAAAATGTTTATATTATTATTAAAAGAAAAGACCTAAATTTTTTAATTATTTTCAAAATGTTTTTAACACTTTCTAACATGTTTTGAAATTTTAATAAAGATATGTCGTTTCTCTATGAGTTAAGGATTTAACAGAGATGACTGAAAATTTTAGCGCTTACTTCTCCGGTAAAATGACATGCTGATTTGGAAATTCTTGCAAAAATCAAATAAGTGTCGATTTTAATGAAAATTTCAGGACTTATTCCACAAATTAATTAATTTACTTTTGAAATGATTATTTTTCATAATCCTTGTAAAAATGTTGTTTTTTTTTTACTTCTGTTCCCCACATACTTAAATTCATGAAATTTCTAGAAATTAAATTCTGACTGCAAACTGTTTTTTAGTTAATCTCTTGGGGCTGAAAAAACAAATCTTGGGCTTATCTTGAAAAGGGCCTCCAATCTGTGGTGGACTGTGGTAAGAAATGGTTCGTAAATTTTAATGCTTCCAGAATGAACCTGCTATTCTTTAACTACCATAGAGAATTGCTCCTACCCCTGATCAACCTAGTCTAACTGAAAGCAAAACACTGCGCCTCCTCGGCCTAAATCTATCAACCGACCTTAAGTGGAATGACTACATTGAATGCATAGCCAAATTTGCTGTTACAAATGTCGGTTCGCGGTGTAGAGCCAGGAAAGTTTCCTCGTCTGAATCTATCTTGCACATATATAAATCTACCATCCGCTCGTGCATTGAATACTGCTGTCACATCTGGTCGGGTGCCCCTGCTATTCATCACGGGCTTCTTGACAAAATCCAAAAGAGAATCTGCAATGTAATCCATCCCGACCTGATAGCTCAACTCCAGTCATTTTTTAGCCGACGTATCTTCCCTCTATCTCTTCAACAAATACTTTCATGGCTTCTGCTCCGATCCGCTTAGCTCCCTGGTGTCCCCCCCTCTGCATGAATTTAGTCAAGCTACTAGACTAGGGACTAGGTCCTACCTGTTTACTTTGAAACCGTTCAAATCTAACCGCAACTTCACCTGTGTCAGCTGTTTTTCTCATACTGTTTGTAATTCATGACAGTATTCTAATTACTGGAACTATTAAATTTAACCCATTAGTTTTCAATTAAAGCTAAGATGAAAGCTTCAAGAAAGTTTTTTTAAATTTATATTGTTTTTATTATTCTCACAAAAAAGGTAAACATAGTGGACACGTTGATTATCTTCAGAGAACCAGTGTTTCAACGTGATATGTTCGTAAAACTTTCCATATTTCAAATCAAATCTTATATGTAAAAAATACTTAGGAAATATAAAATTAATTAAAAAAATGAAACAAATGTATTTAAAAAATGCACCATAAGGAAGTTAAGTTTAGCTAGAAAAACGAACACAGAAATGATTTAATTAAAGGAAGAAACGACGAAATTAATAAAAAATATTGATATAGAAATAAATAAATAAGTAAATGAAGCTAAAAATTAAAGGATGGTGACTTAAGGAAAGATGTTTCCGGCAGTCAGTTTTGGGAGCTGAATACGAAAATAGAAAATAATAAATTAATTAAATAAGAAGCGAATCATAGAAACACCGGGAAAAAAGAGAGAAATAAATGCTATTTGTATGAATGGTAGCATGAATTAAGTCGAGGAGCTTCAATTCGAAAGGAGTGAAAACAATAAGCACCGAATGTGGATCAAGTGGAACGGCGATTAAGGCAAATCACGGCTCAACGGACAGATAAGTATATAGGAAAGTGGAACTGAGGCAGTTACAGAAAAAAAAATCG
Organism: Ascarosepion bandense; assembly: GCA_037127315.1. NCBI lineage: Eukaryota > Metazoa > Mollusca > Cephalopoda > Sepiida > Sepiidae > Ascarosepion > Ascarosepion bandense. The sequence continues at coordinate 8,422,372 of JBBBDQ010000872.1, forward strand.
AGATCAGAGATCAGCGTTAGAGTTAAAAAGAAAGAGGTTAGAGGGTCTTCTGACTGGAAACGTAGATTGACAAGTTTACAGGGTTTGTCACGTACGATTAACTCAAACGCAGACAAACGCCTTTCGGATCTGCAGAAAGAAAGAGATATGGTCAACAATGCATATTTATATGAGAAAAGCTTTCAAACTAAGATTAAATAAAGCCATGGGCTTAAATACACGTATTTATTTTCTTCTATCAGCATGAATCTCCGAGACATATTCTTCTTCATTAATGTGTCATGTCCTTTTAGGACGTAGGCGATCACAGCCTTCCATTTCTCCTATCCCTAGTGGCTCTTAGCAAGCTTTCTTCTGTTACAACGAGCAACCCTTGTTCTGCCATCTACCTGTTCAGGCCCTTCAAATATGTTATCAGCTGCTTTCCCCTGTCTCTCCTTTCCTCTATATGGCCTGTTAGTATCAGGTTCTCCAAGCACTTATTTCTCAGTGGATGTTCCAAGAACTGTAGTTGTCTCTTCCTGATGCTCAGTATTAGTTTCCTATTCGTTTCCATTCTTTCCAACACCTCATCATTGCTCACATGCTCGATCCATGATATTCGCAGCATCCTTCTGCAGAACCACATTTCAGTTGCTTCAAGTTTTTCCTTCATGTTTGATGATATTGTCAAGTATTCTCTGCCATACTGAAGAAATGACATCACATCCTCTGGAACGCGCCCTTCACCAGGCCAATTCGCCTTCGGTTCTCTGTGTCGCACTTTCCGTCTTCTGATAGGTTACTTCGCAGGTATTTAAATTTTTGTACCTGCTGGAGTTTATGTACATATTATGAGAGACAAATATGCGAGTTCTCTAATAATATTTCTCGAATATTCAGTTCGGTAGACGGAAATTATTAAATAAATAATATGCTCTTCAATAAATAATCTGAACGTCTACTCAGATACGAGTATCCACTAAGAATAACCCTTAAATAATAGAATCTGCCGGTGTGAACAATTATATGCCCTCTCATATATATATATATATGTGTGTGTGTGTGGGCGTGTGACATGAATAGTTTTGAACATTATTTTTTATCGATACTCGTATTTAAGTAGAGATTCTATTTTTAATGAAACAGTATTATATATTTATTTCTACTGGCCTGATTACTTACGATAAATTTTTATTACAAAAATGCGTGCCATTCGGCAGGATTCGAACCTGCGACCCCTATCTATATAGGGGAAGCTACCATTTGATCTGGTAATGTCTTAGACCTCTCGACTACGAATAGCCTCCAGTCAAAACGTTGTTTTTATGAAGCCTATATAACACTATCTTCGATCTATCGTAAACAAACATATCTGCTCTGAAATGTATCGTCATGTCAACAAATGTAAACATGTTACGGAAATCAACGAATTTTAACGAAACTTGGTTATAAGCAACCGACAACTGGAAATGAATTGTTTTGAGTTTCGTAAATATATATATATAATTATATATATATATATATATATATATTAAAAAAGGATTAATTCAAAGATGTTGAATGGCCATTTCGATATGAAGATCCCCACGGGGGATAGCACATCACCTCAGCAACAGAAAAATCCTTTCAGAAACTGGAGAAAAATTAGTCTACTTTTCCTTTTTAAATAGATTTGCAAAGAAATTAAAAAAGAAAATAAAAAGGAAAAATAAAGGAAAAGAAAAAGAAAAAGATAAATAAAATCAAATAAACAAGAAAAGAAAAAAATTGACATCGTCTGGGTTCGCAAAAAAAAAGGAAAGAGAATTGTAACTAAAAATTAAGAGACAACCGTGTTAAATCGACGTAAGGTTAAGCAACACGGAAAAAAGGTGGGCGATAAGAGAGATAAAGGAAGGAAGGGAGGGAAAAAGAAAAGAAAAAAAAAGAAAATTTTTTAAAAATATTACAGACGGTGAACATATTAAAAAAAATGTTCTTTCTTTTCTTTTCTTTTTCCCACCCTTCCTTCCTTTATCTCTCTTATCGCCCACCTTTTTTCCGTGTTGCTTAACCTTACGTCGATTTAACACGGTTGTCTCTTAATTTTTAGTTACAATTCTCTTTCCTTTTTTTTGCGAACCCAGACGATGTCAATTTTTTCTTTTCTTGTTTATTTGATTTTATTTATCTTTTTCTTTTTCTTTTCCTTTATTTTTCCTTTTTATTTTCTTTTTTAATTTCTTTGCAAATCTATTTAAAAAGGAAAAGTAGACTAATTCTTCTTCAGTTTCTGAAAGGATTTTTCTGTTGCTGAGGTGATGTGTTATCCCCCGTGGGGATCTTCATATCGAAATGGCCATTCAACATCTTTGAATTAATCCTTTTTTAATATATATTTGCTCTGTAATATTTTATTACATGAAGCTCTCTTCCTGTATCATTTTATAATATTAAAATAAAATTTTTAATATTAATTAGGATCGGGTTTTTGGAATTTACCTTCCTGCTTTTTTCCCTTCGATTGAAGTATCTGAATTAAAATATATATATATATATATATATATATATATATATATATATATATATTGAAATAAAACTTAGAAAATTACGTCTTATGATCATTTTTGTGAAGTAGCTTCACATTGTCAGCGATCCGTGTATTATGGAGAAAAATTTCATACACTGGAGATACATTGTAAAAAAAGAAAAGAAAAGTAATAAGAAAGAAAACAGAGGGAAAATTACGTTAGAAGACAAAAATCTAGAGACTGTTACGGAGGCTAGGGAAGAGAGAGGGAAAACAATGAGAGATAGTGAAAGGGATTCAAACTCGATCTTTGCAAAAGATATTTAAAGATTACATATGTGTAAAGAAATAAAAAATAAGCGTGTCCTAGGAACGGAGAGGGAGAGAAAGAGAGAGAGAGATAGATAGTGAGAGAGAGAGAGAGATGTTAAACCCTTTGAAAGAATGATTTTAATCGTAACTCGAGTTAAAGATAGATAAATAAAAATAATTTATTATAAATTATTTTTATAAATTAAATTATAAATTAAATTAAATTATAAAATAATGCTACGCATTTGGCTGTAGTTTTATTATCGTACCTACTAATATTGTAAAATGGGTCTCAATGACGCTAATATTTTAATTTTTTTACTTAAGTTGCTATGCATATTGTCTAAGCAATTTTATTTCGCTTCTATTTGTTTACGTTTTTATCAGTTTTGATATTAAGTATCCCACCTTGTTATAATAGAATATCTATGGGAGATGGGATATCTAAGAACCTGGATGGAATTTTACTGTGGTACATGTAACGATTAAATTATTTTCTGTAAGCTTTCTTTTTAGTAAATTGTTCTTTTTTGTTTTTTATCAAACTAGGATTTTGTAAATAAAAAAGCCTGTCAGACTCATTACGCTGAGCAACTTGTAATTACGGTGTAATGGTTAACAAGCTTGTCTCGCTAGATCAATTAATATTGGACAGTGAAATCGGTGTCCTATACTTTAGAACTTGTGCCACGTATGAGTCCAATTTAGAAAATCACCATCACAACGCTGAACAACCAATGCATGGAGTGTGTTGTCTTGTAAAATATGCCTTTTGTAATCATATAATATTCATAAACATTCCTCGCAATTTTTCCAATATATATATATATATATATATATATATATATATATATATATATATATATATATATATATCGTGGTAAGCATTAAGAGTAAGATAGAGTAAATGTTTCTTTCATGTGTATGACGCTTTGGCTTGTATTTTGTGTATAACTGTTAAAATATTCTTTACTCTTTACAAGAGAACAACTAAATATTTCGTCTTAGATTACAAACAGATTGTGTTAAAATGGAGTCCTCTATCTTTTAAAAAATGACCAATAACTACATTCATAATCAGAATAACAAATTCGTATCAGTTTGCATGCGTCCTTACGTAATTATTATCGATTAACGCTTTGTTTTTTTTGTTTTGTTTTTGCTTTTTTTTTTTTCAAAACGAATGTCGTCATTTATAATATTGTATATGAATACAATCATGGCTGACATCTACTAATAATGTAAGCAAAACTTCGATTTTCTGTAAATCAATTGCCCATAAAAAATTAAATTTGACAGGTACAGGTAATTTATTCCTTCTGAATTCTCTAACACTGTTACTCGTTTGTTAATCCGACCTTATCAGTGAAACAAGTTGCAAAGATCAGAAAAAACTGTCGCGATAGAACAGGACAAACGAACAAATTGGTTTACAAGGAGAGTTGCTAAGTACCGAACCCGACCCGGTCTGTCACAAATTTTTCTGCAGTGTCAGTCAGTTAAGTGCCATACGTGATACACGCTTCGGCGATGATGTCTCGAAAGAGACATGACTAACTGGGCTGAAGTTTATCCCGCACTAGGTTGCTATTGTATTCTGCGGTAGACTGGTTGCAGGACAAGATTATAGAACCCAATCTGTCCTATTATTTAACCCATAACTGGAGGGAAGAGACGGATTAATACCTTTCCCAAGGTTATTTGTCCGTAATTGAACGCAAGGAATTCAACCCCGATTTGTCGTTCCGAGTCAATAACATCTGCACTAATATGTACCATTCCAGATTAATTCCCTTAAAGAATATAACGATTTACTAAATGTAGCTTATATGTAGCACAAGACTGAATCTAAGGAGTACGACTTGAGAATCGATCTCAAAAATCAGTCGTAAGTCGGGAGAAGATTGCTAACCGATGCACCAAGTCGAAGTTCTTCTTACTCTGCACACAATTTAGCCAAAATATTTGGGTGTTTGTTTTCGTCTCGGAACGAGAAATTCGTTGGCCGAGTTCGAATTCTTGCCGAGTTCTTTGCATTCACTTTCGCGCAAATAACCTTGAGGGAGTTATGAATCCATCTCTACTCATACCCCCATTATAGGTTAAATAGCAGGGTAGAGAACTATGTAGCTGTTGTGTGCAATTTAATGTATGTTAAGGAAGAGGGCGCTTAATCAAGTTAATAAATTTATGTGTAATTAATTCCCTTAATCATTTCAATAATCTATACAAATAAATTATTTATCTCCATTTAGTTCCAGCTAGAAATGAACCGTTTAATTAACCAGGTCCTTCACTTCCATATTTCTTAGATTATAGTCTTAGTTGTTCAAGCCTTTCATGTGAAGCACCCACATATAATTGTCTGTTAGGTGATCGTGTTTCTTCAAATTGTTCTTGAAATAGGTTTTAGCCTCACCGTTATTGTAGTTCTATTGTTAGTATTTTTCTTTGGATAAATATTTTCACTTCACTCTCATATATATGTTATTATTGTTAAATATTTCCCTCTTATAATGTCCATACCAATGAACAAGTTACATCAGTATACGTGTTCATAGTATACCCAACCATCGCAATTTAGAAAACCACGGGTATGAGAGAACCCAGTGAGGATTAAAATCACTAGTGATGGTGAATCCAATAAGCATGCTAACCATTACCTCAAGCAGTGTTGTCCTTAATATACTAAATTATCATCTGTGTATAAAATAATATAAACCTTATTACTTGTTAAACGTAATGGGTATATTTAGGCATGTATTTTATATATGTGTGTATACACTGGCACAGTTTAATACATTTAATATATAATGGATATAAACGGCCTACCCAAGAATAATTTCGTACGTTCCCTGGACTGGTGCTACCCGCTGAGCTGTTACACCCGTCTTCAGCAACATGAAATATTGAAATGAATCGCTTATCTGTAGTCAAGCAATTAATTATTTAGTCATAGCTTTTGCTAATCTTTGACAGTTTTACACATTATATGTCATTTCTCAGTAAAAGCAGGTCACTGTTTCTCTGTAACTGTCACAATTCTATTTTGGTTTGAATTATATCATAGAGTTTATGAAAAAATAATCTGAAACAAACTCATTCATTTGTGTTTAAACCTTTTTTCCTTTGACCCAGGAGATTTTCCCTTGCATTGAATTGATTCAGTATCACTGATTTAAAAATAAAAATTGTTAGAATATCACATTGCAAGCGGTATTTTATTTTTTACTAAGCATCGTGTATCATGAATTAAAATATCTATGACACTCAGTGAAGATCGTATCATTAGAATAGTAAGGTTCACCAATATTAGATCACAACCCATTTAATGTTATTAAGTCTCGAAACTAATGATTCTCAATGTCTTGATGGTGCTGATAAATGTATGTATATATTTACAATCGGAGAGAGACGGTTGAAATTTCCACGTTACCTAATGGGGAAAGACAGCCTAGAGAAAAGAACACTTACAACATATATATTGAAAGTAAGAACCGCCGAGAGAAACCATGAGTAACCAAATTAAATGAGGTTGTGTGAATGGATGGCAGAACAGGGGTATAAAGGAGACATAATGATTCAAAAATTTACTTACAGCTACTAAAAAGAGGAAGCTGTGGAGAGCCAACTCCACTTCCAGAAACTTTCAGACTGGTGATAATATCACTTACATACTTGATAATGAATATAGCAACATTCGGAAATATTCGGGGAAAAAAGAAAAATATATCTAATGAATTTTAGAAATCAGTTGTATTTCTGAGATCTTTTTCCATTGTTATCTTTATTGTCCTATTCATGACGTTTCGGCCGTTGTGCTCTCCGACTTTTTTCAGGTGACTAGAATTTTTTTGTGTGTGTCTTCGTGTTTGGATACGGGTCTGTGTAATTTTGTTGATAGCTTTAAGAAATGAAGTATAGATATGTACATATGAAGGCCATCATACTTTCTGTAATTTATCCAAGAGATTTTCTTGGAGAAGTCCGGCCTATAAATTTTCAACGCCACCTCCGGTATGGTTTAATCAGCAAGTCAGTAAAATAAAGATGAAAAACATTTCACCTATTCAGCAGAAACTCAATCTTTTTTCCATTGCACTTAATTCCGTAGAGATTTTTAATTACATAAACCGTATATTATACAGGAAAACAATTTCACACTAATTCACGTATAATGACGTTTAAGACGGTTTATTTGACCCATAAAAGCTCGTTTTTTCTCATCAAAGCTAAACTCACCATTTCAACATTTTACAACTTTTCAGTTGGAATAGATACACGCTTGTGCAAGTTAATTTAAACAAACGCTTTAGTTTTTTCTTTCATTATACGATAAGTTTTAGACCCAGTGGTGTGTGCCAGGGTGTAATCGATTTCTATTTTTTTCGCATATTATGTCATTTGCAGTGGTGTTCAGTAATATGAATCTATTTTCGGGGTGTACGATGAAATTTGTTTGAACTTGAAAAATATTGCGTCATCCCTGATTGCATCAGATTTTATCACACCTAGACACTATTGTATCGACTGTCAATAAGTTTCTTTTACGGCCATTGCCTGCGAAGAAACGTACAAAAATTGTACCGCCGCACGAGCACACTGGCAAGCCTTACAGACAAATTGTGAATATTTTACGCGTCAGCCTTTCACATGCCAGTCGTGTCATCAAGGCGATAAAACAAACTGAATCCATCAATCCAAAAAGTAAAGGTATATACGGTCGGAAGAGAAAAACAACGCCATGAAATGAGGTATAAGTGATTACGGAAAGTGTGAAAGATCCTAGGAATGCATTATTCGTTTTGTCTCAGTTAATTTTCACGAGGGTGTCGGTGTAACTATTTTCGGTCTTTTGAACAGAAATAGAAACTTTCCTGTTTAAAGTTTATACCTATTTCTTAATAAATGCACTTCTTTTATACTTCTAACGTCTCCGTGTAAAATATGAAATTTGGTTTGCTATTATAGTTTCCCTAATAGACATAGATAGGTTTGCCTATCGTCCGGTTTGCACTACTTCACGGTCTTTTAAATAGGAGTAGAGTTTTGTCTCTTTTTTCTGTTAGGAATTAGGTTTCTGTTTCCTTCTAATGTGTCATTCTTTTTCACACCCACTAGCATCTTGAGTCCTACTGGTATTGTCACCTTTCTTAGAGTGAATTATATATATATATATATGAAAAACTACTAAAAAGTTGTAAGTTAAAAATGTTTTTGACAGTATATATATTGTCATCCGCAGACAGATCTGTTTCGCCGTTTCACAGCTAATCAGTACGGTTAGACTCCGATTGCTTTTTTACCCAGGATTGAAACCCGACCGAAATGGCGTCAGTCAACTTACAGCTTTTTATTAGTTTTTCCATACATATTAATACAGTATGCGTGGATTATCATTATGCTATATATATATGTATTAGGTACCATTTTTTGCCCTCTTGTCTCGCGATAAATACAAAAAACGACTACATTCTAAAATGTCTGAAACTCTCAATCTTGGAATTACAATCATTTTACCTGATTCTAAAGCATTTTCTTATCATCTTTTTTCTTTTTTTTAAGAAAAACGTCCTTACCACCATAACCACTAGAATTTATCGGCGTTTTGTTCTGTTTTGAATTATCTCTACAGGTATACATTTACACTCTCATATACATCACATCCACTGTTTTTAGCACGGATATTTAGGATTGTTTCCGTTTGAATTAAATATTAACGTTGAACTTAACGCTTAATTTTAGCAGCACTATTTATATTGTGTATTATCATATGGTTAGAACCTAAATTTCCGAATTTGTTCTAATATAGTTAATAGTTATGATAGACTATAAATATGTATGCTTGGTCTACTGATCGAGTTATTTGACAATAATGCGTCTTAATATAAACTAATAATTTTACTTCTGTACATGTAAATTATTTAACCACTCGCTTGTCATGCATGAGCAGGTATTTCTGACAATACTCTCTCTCTCTCTCTCTCTCTCTCTCTCTCTCTCTCTGATGCTGAAGCTTTCAGTTTATCTATCGCCATATCGAACACGCAACCTAATTTGGAAAGTTACTTCGGTCAGGTGTTTATAGAACGTCCTAATATTCAGTTGTGTAGTTTGTTCAAGCTAATTTGAATCAGTTTACACCAGGTAACTATGATAAGATGTGCGTTGTGTTGCACTGGATATCGGCTCGGAACGATAAATCGGGGAGCCGAGTTCGAATTCCAGTTGGATTATTTGCATTCACTTACACGCATATAAACTTGGGAAAGGTATTAATCCGTTCTCTTCCTTCCAGTTGTAGGTTAAATAACAGGACAGATTGGCTTTTATAGATTTGATTGGCAACAAGTCCACCGCAGAACTTAATGGCAATCTACTGCAGGAAAATCTTCTGCCCATTCAATCATGTCTTGAAAGAGACATGATCGCGCAAGCGAGTATCACGTATGACACTTAATTGACTGACCTATGATAATATCTTCAAGATCAACCTTCTGATTCATCTGCTTTTTATACAACGATGTAACAGCGATTGCAAAGCCTACTTTGGTATTACAGTGGGCATAATGTTTCTGGAGAACACCACAAATCAACTCCTCTTAAAAATATGTTCCATATTAAGTTTGATTAAAACCTTCTGTTGTCTCCGGTTTTAAGTGGCCAGATATAAGGTGTGATATGGCTGTAGTAACTGTCTGCCAGCCATTATTGTGTTCTTCTGCTTGTGTGGCATTTTTACCCTCCCTAATGCACTTTATGTAGGTTTCCGTGTTGAGTCCGTGACCTCATCGCCATCTCTAAAGATTTTTTTCATAAACCATTGTAATCACCATTAGAATCATCCAACTCTTTTGAAGCCCTCTGCATTGTCCACAGATTGACACCGAATCACTGTGAAATGTTCGTACTGAAGGTTTCAGGACGAATGCTAAGCATTACAGCAGACTATTTTCAAATTTCTGTCATGGTGCTTTTTCTCTCACCGGCAGTGCCCAACTGACCCTACTATATTGTGCAGTAGACAAAATCAACGCGCATGGTGAAATAAAAAAGCAATATGGCGACCAATTCCCTTTTGCAATCTATATATATATATGTATTATAGATAGATACATAAATTTATATTTATACACAATGTTTAAATTTCAAACATGATACCAAATATGTTCCTCTGTTTTTATTTGTTATTGCATGCTACTGCATATTATATATTATCCTACGTCGATGACACGACTCCAAGTTTCATGCGTTACGCAATCTTCAGGTGTACAATTACGAAATGATGCTTTCAGAGATTTCAATTTAAGTTCATTCGATATTCATGACAGTTAATTCTTATAAAGTTAGAGTAGTATTTTTTTATTTATCAAGAGTGAAATTTAAATAGACAAAAATTACGTGGAGATAAAAAAATTAAAATAAACATTTTAAATAAAACTTTTATTAAAATCTATAAAATGAAATCAAAGAGACGTAATTCATAGTTACTACTAATAATATTTTCGGGGAAAATTGTCCAATCGAGGTAGGAAAATATGTACATTTATTCATATAATAATAATAATAATAATAATAATAATAATAATAATAATAATAATAATATTCCTACACAAAGAATGTATCTTCAGGTCCCCACAACCAGGATATTCCTAATGTTGGTCCTGAAAATTCACCAGCTAGATCTACAACCGTATATTTAAAGAAAGAAAAAATAAAATGGTCTCGTGAGGAGTACAAAGTCGTTATGACTGCATTTCATGAAGCGTTACTCAAACCTCAAAAAAACATGACTCGCCAAACATATGACATTTGGCGTGAAAAAGTTGGTCAAGCAAATAGAAAGTATATTGACGAAAATAAATTGGCCAATGTACGTGGGTATATTATTCGTAATAACCGACTGACAGAGGCTGAAATTCATGAAATTAAAAGAATTGTAACAAGAAGAGTCGAATCAACAAAATATGAAAAGGAACCGGAATCAGAAATAAAAAGTAATAACATCAAACAAATCACAGGTCATAATGTAGAAACCGTGAAACACGCAAATCACTGCGAAGATAATGATGTAAGTTTAAAGGTGCTGGAAAGATGTGATCTGAGTCTGAGTCAGTTAAAAGACAAAAATAAAACGAGTTCAGAACACATGGAAGATAATTATTTGACGGAAAATAAGAACAATATACAGGAAGCCAAGATAGAAATAAAAAACCATCTAAGTCAAATACAAAGTATTACAATGGAGGAACGTGAACAGCTCCCAAAATTCCAACCAACAAAACAAAACCTCCGAACTATTAAACTGTACAATGCACCACTGAAATCAGTACTGGATGAAGACCCTCATACAAATCTTAACGAAATAATATATGCATCAGCAACAGCAGCAACAAAAAAAATTAAACATCAAAATAAAAACAAGGCAGTCTCGCAGACGTGAAGATCCACCTTGGAAAAGAAAAATTGAAAAAGAAATCGAACAACTAAGATGCGAACTGTCAGTACTGGATGAACTGAGTAGAGGAATAAATGTAAGAACTAGGAAAAGAAGAAGAGCCGAAAAAAAATATCACATCAGGAATGAGAATCAAATCTTATCAAATAAAGAAAAAATAAAGCAAAAAATCCAACTGAAGGCTCAAAGAATAAGACGCTATGAAAAAAGAGCAAGATTTTACCGACAAAACAGGATCTTTCAGACTGATACAAAGAGATTTTACAGGGAAATAGGTAAAAAAAGAATTGAAGTGACAGTACCCCCCAGAATGGAAGAAGTCACACAGTTCTGGGAAAAGATATTGGCTTGCCCTAAAGAACTTAGCAAGGAAGTGCATTGGATTACGCAGGAGATAGAACGAATGAAAAATAAACCCGAACAGACATGGTCTGGAATTACAGAAGACGATGTTAAATTTGCACTAAAAAAAGCACACAATTGGAAATTCCCAGGCATAGATAAAATTCCTAACTTTTGGCTATATTATTTAAATACAGCACATAAAAAACTAGCCAAAGAACTTCAAGAAATGGTTGACGATCCCACTAAAATTCCTGCATGGATGACCAAAGGAAATACATTTCTTCTACCCAAGAATGGTAAAACAAACAACCCGAAAAACTACAGACCAATTACATGTCTTCCGACAACATATAAACTACTAACATCTATTTTAACAAAACAGACATATTTATTCTTAGAAAGAAAAGACATAATACCGCTTGAACAAAAAGGGTGCAAACGTGGCTGTTATGGTTGTAAAGACCAACTGCTAATTAACGAAATGATCCTGGAAAACTGCTACAGTACAAAGAAAAAATCTTAGTACTGCCTGGATAGACTACCGAAAGGCATTCGATAGTGTGCCACATGACTGGATTTTAAAGACTTTAAATATATACAAGATATCGCCCGTCATCATCAATTTCATCAAACAGTGCATGTCTATATGGAAAACAACCCTTTACCTCAATCATATAAATGGAACCTATAAGTCTGATGAAATAAACATCAAAAGAGGTATATTTCAAGGTGATTCTTTATCTCCCTTACTATTCTGCATATCATTAATAGCACTAACCAGTCAACTTAATAAGACAGAATGTGGTTATAAAATAGGCCAAAAGAAAATAAGCCATCTATTTTACATGGATGACTTGAAGTTATATGCTAAGAATGATAATGAGCTGGAAGGTCTTCTGCAAACTGTAAAATGCTTCAGCGAAGACATTAGAATGAAATTTAATTTGAATAAATGTGCTAAAGCTACAGTTTTACGTGGTTCAATACAAGAAACATCCTCAATTAGCCTAGACCCTGCTGTAACAATAAAAGAATTGAAACCAGAAGAAGCTTATAAATACCTAGGTTTAAATGAGAGCGAAAACATTCACCATAAAAAAATGAAAGAAATAGTGCGTAAAGAGTACTATAGAAGGCTACGAATGTCATTAAAAACTGAATTAAATTCACAGAATAGAGTTATGGCCATTAATAGCCTTGCAATCCCAGTTGTCCAATATAGCTTCAACATCTTAAACTGGACTCTAATCGACATCAGGCGAATGGATGCTAAAACAAGAAAGCTTCTTTCTAAACATAAGATGCATCATCCAAAGGGTGATGTAGACCGTCTATACATACCCCGTAAAGAAGGTGGAAGGGGTCTTATTCAGCTGGAATTGTCATACAAGACAACAACTATTGGCTTACTAACATACATAGAAACAACAAAGGATTGGATGATACAATTAGTAAGGCAACATGAAGAAAGAAAGAAAAAATATTCAATAATAAAAGAAGGCAGTAAATACAAACAAGATTTACAGTTAGTAGATTCTGTAGAAAAGCAAAACAGTAGCCAAGAACCAACTATTGCGGCAAAAAATATGAAAATGAAAGCCAAAGATAAAGCTCCTTGAAAAGATGAAACAGCGCTGGCAAGACAAACCTCTGCATGGCCAATATCCAGTACGTACCAATAAATCCAATGTTGACAAAGTTAATACTCATCGATGGTTACGTGCATCTGGATTAAAGTCTGAAAGTGAAGGATTTATACTTGCAGCACAAGACCAAAGTCTTTTCACGAGAAACTTTCAGGCAAATATTATGCATAATAATATGGATCCAAAATGCAGGTTTTGTGATAAACACCAAGAAACAATAGACCACCTAATCTCAGGCTGTTCTGTGCTTGCCCCAAACGAATATAAAAATCGCCACGATAGAGTTGGGCAATATTTACATTGGGCAATGTTCAAACATTATGGAAAAGCTGTAAACAAACACTGGTATGAACATCATCCAGCACCGGTTACAGAAATAGAAGATGTAACCATTCTATGGGATTACACCATCTACACAGACAGAAAAATTGAAGCAAACAGGCCAGACATTATTGTTAAAAACCAGAAGGAGAAAACTTGTCTATTAATTGATATGGCTTGTCCAGCGGATTGTAACATAGCAACCAAGGAATTTGAAAAACTGTCAAAATATAAAGACCTGGAAATTGAAATAGAAAAAATGTGGAAATTGAAAACAAGAGTTGTGCCAGTGATAGTAGGTGCACTTGGAATGATAAAAAATGGAACAAAGCAACACATTGAAAGTATCCCTGGAAACCCCAGCTTAAGAGATATACAAAAAATTGTCTTATTAAGTACAGCCCACACACTAAGGAAAACGTTATCTATGTAATGCTGGGGATGATAGCGAAGATAGAAAAACATGAAATGGAGTCATAACAACACGCCACTACCTGCCTTAGGTCTCCCCGCAGACTTGGTTGGTAGTGAGACCAAAGCAGAAATCGAAATATGATGAAAAATGACATAATAATAATAAAATACTGTCCAAAAAAAGTACATTTTTAAATTCAAAACTTTTTTTTTATTAATATTCTTTCCTATATATATATATATATATATATATATATATATATATATATATATATATATATATATAATAGTTCTGTTTATACTACATTGAGCACTGTTTTATTAACACCTGAATATATTTATATTTGTGTGTATTCACATATGTATATTTATTTATTCCTATATATATATATATATATATGCATTTGCTAGGGGGTTTGGAATGTGTGTGCGTGTGATGAAGAGGGCCGTGGCTTGAAGGGTTGTCATTTGATATGCAGTGTAGCCATGTGCCGTCAGTGCATTTAAATTCATTGTGAAATCTGTCACTCTTTGCCTCCATTGTTGAAGTCTTTTGAAAAATAAAACAATCAATTTCAACATGGAAATCCCTCTTTTCTTACACCCTGTAATATTCGCATGGTAAATAGAAAAAACATGGAGCAAAAAGAAAAACAGAGAAATAAAAAGGAAAGCCGAGAGCAATCAAAATAATGCCTATTTCTTTACACATATTACGTGATGACTTAGATTTATTTCTATTATCCGACACTTCATTCTGTTACTTGTCGCAAACAGCGAGTTCGATTGACAAATTGTCGTTATTCGCACCTGCTGCCTGCTGAATACTGATTCTTCTTCTTCTTCATCTCGACCTTGGTCATAGCCATCTGATCCTTCTTTTTATTTTTTCTTCTACTTCAATATGGTTGTTTTATTCTTCTACTTCTTATTTTTCTTCTTTTTTTCTTCTTCTTTTTCTTCTTTTTTTTCTTCTTTTTCTTTTTCTTTTTCTTCTCGATTTTTGTCTTCGTCATTTGATACTTCCTATTTGTTATTCTTTTTCTTTGATATGATTCCTTTTCATCTTCTTCTTGAACTTGGTCATAGCCATTCTTCTACTTCTTCAATATGATTCTTCCTTTTCTTTTTTTCTTCTTCATTAACTTGCTCATAGCCATTTTATCCTTCTTTTTATTGTTCTTCTTTAATATGATTCTTTTCTTCTTTTTCTTTTTCTCGATCTAAGTTTTTTATTTTTCTACTTCTTCAATATGATTCTTCATTTTCTTCTTCTTCTTCTTCTTCTTCTTGGTCTTGGTCTTAAGCATCTGATACTTTATTTTATATTTCTTCTTTTTTAATCAATATAATTCTTCTTTTTCTTTTTTTCTTTCTTGTTCTTTTTCTTCTTCTTCTCAATCATGGTCTTAGCCATCCGAGCCTTCTTTTTCTTCTTTAACATGTTTCTTCTTATTCGTATTCCTTTTTTGATGATATTGTTTTTGTCATCTTTGTTCTTGTTCTTTCTCTTCTTCTTCTTCTTCTTCTTCTTCTTCTTCTTCTTCATCATCATCATCTTCTTATTCTTCATCTCCTTCTTCTTCTCGACTTTGATCTTATCCATCTGATCCTTCTTTTTATTCTTCATCTACAGAATATTTCTTCTTCGTCGTTTTATTTTTGTTGTTGCTCTTATTTTTCTTCTCAACCTTGGTCTTAGCTATTTGATCCTTCCTTTTATTCTTCTTTTTCAAAACATTTCTTCTTATTCTTATTTCTCTTCTTTTTCTTTTCTTTCTTCTTCCTCTCTACTTTGACCTTAGGCTTTTTAATCATTCTACTTCAGTATGTTTCTCCTCTTTCTTCGTCTTCTTCAGCTGCCACTGATACTACTACTACTATTACCACTGATCTTCTATTATGTATTTGTCGTTCTTCAAATCCTCCACATTCATTTCCTTGATATACTTCTTTTACATATTTATTCTATATTTTCTTCTTTTCCTTTTCGTCTTTCCAATTAATCATTCTTCTTTATATTCTTTCTCAAAATGTTTCTTATTCTCTTCCATATTCTTCGACATATTTTTATTTTTCTTGTCACTCATGAAATTACTCACCGTCTCTTTATTATTAACTTCTTCCTCATTTAAATAAGATGAAAAAATCTTTTTTTAAATTCTTTTCTGTATTTTATTTCTACTATTTCTCTTCACCATCTTGAAATTTATCGCTTCTTTTATAAATGTTTCGTTTCTGTTTAACTCTGATATTCTTGAAGAACTGAAAGAAAGACGATTCACATTTGGTTTGTTCTTTTCTTCTTTACCAACGAATGATTCTTCTTCATTTTCTATTCTTCTGAACTTCATTATTATTTTTAAATTATCATTGTCACGCTCGGAATTTCTTCTCATTTTCTTTTTTATATTCGTGTCGCCCCAAGCAAGGCATTTTACTCTAACTGTTGAACAGGGGGTTACATAGGAGGAAAGTTATGAGAAAAAGTGACAGGTTATAAGGGTTGTCAGGAAGAGGTTAGGAGAAGTATGAAAATACTTATGAGAATAGGATGGACGGAGAAAGGAGCATGAGAGAAAGGAAGCACTGCATTGCTTGTGGTGAAATGATTAACAATAGATAGATAGATAGATAGATAGATAGATAGATAGATAGATAGATAGATAGATGAAGGAATATATTTGGCAAATAGATTTTTGACATATTTCATCAACAGCTATATATATATATATATATATATATATATATATATATATATATATATATATACACAAAATAATATGATAGAAGATGACTATTGAATTTACATTTGAATTCTTGAAGATTGTAGCTGTCGGAAAAGCAAGTAAACAGAAGGGAATTTCACAGGCGGGACGTGCAAGAAAAGAAGTTGTGGGAATAGAATTTGCGTTCATAATTTATTGGTTTCGCAGTAAAAGATTGGGACCTAATTGCTAATCTTGTGGCTCGAGTAATTTCATATATAGGGGATACGAGTGAGCTAAGTTCATCGGAGCAGAAGACGTGAAATTATTTTTAGAACAGACACAGGGAAGACACACTGCGTCGGTGAGAAAGCGACTGTATCTTAGCTGCCAAGTTGGGATCGATCACATTACAAATTCTCCGTTGGATTTTATCAAGGACCTCTCCGGGAATAGCAGCAGCACCCGACCAGAAATAGCAGTAGTATTCAATGGTAGATTTATATATGCGCAGGATTGTTTCTTTCGATTTAATTTAATATTTGTATTATATTTTTCCCGCTTCTTCTTTTTGTCTCAGTCTGTCCCTATTTCTCTCTCTCTCACACACACACACACACACACACACACACACACACACACACACACACACACATATATATATATATATATATATTAATAATTATTATTTTTAGAACATGTGCAAACTACAAACTGCTGCAGTACATTTTGTTTCAACATTGAAAGAACAAGGTCTCATGAGATAGTTAATAATGATGGTAAGCATCATTATTAATCACCTGATGAGACATTGTTATTTAAGGTCGAAAGAAAATGTACAATTTTGTAATAGTTCGTAGATTGCTCATGTTCTAAAGTAATAATTATTAATAAATATTCATTGATCTATTTTTATATTCATCAATGTTTTAAATTAATATTTTCAACGTTGCATTTATTTTCCTTGTTCATATTATTTTGTATATATAGATATATATATAGGTGTTGATGAAATATGTCCAACTAAAATCTATCTTCTTAATCTATTCCTTCCTATATCTACTTCAGTATCTATCTATCTATCTATCTATCTATCTATCTATCTATCTATCTATCTATCTATCTATCTATCTATTATTAATCATTTCACCACAATCAATGCAATAAAGCCACTCAGATGCAAGCGTATACTGAGTGTTAGAAGACATAGAAATATTTTTTGAAAATAGAACAACAAAAAAATGGAAGACAACGTGTGAAATTACGTTTAGATTTATGAAGATTAAAGTTGACGAAGAAGCAAAATACCAGAAAAGTGTTACACAACGAAGAAGTACTGTAAACAAAAAATAAGCAAAATAAACAGTAAATAAAATAAGTACTGTAAACAAAAAATAAGCAAATAAATTACGGTCAGACCTCGCCATTTTAAACGTAAATTGATTAGATGGTGCCGACAATCTGCTACTACATTCAAATTAATAAATTTCAGATAAAGAATGTAATATTTATTTTAAAATTACAAAAGGTCAACAATCTGGATGAGAGAAGGGTGGTCTTCAATCGTTTTACCTTAAACTTAGCTAGTCACAGTTACTGACCCAAACAATCCCTAGTATTCCTTACACCAAAACAACACATTCTTACATTCAATTCTTACTACCGCCACTCTAATACTTTGAAGTTTATGTGAATACTTGAATAGTTCCCATATATATGTATAGTTGTTTATTTTTTTTTGGTGAGGGGCATAAGAATAACTCTCATGGAGGAAAGTACATTAGAACAAATGCCATGAATGTATATTTATAGCACAGGCATATAGAATCTAACTACCTATCTTATATATATATACACACACTACCGGCCAAAATTATTAGGTCACCGCAGTGTCTTAAAATTATAATGTATTTCCCACTATTTTTAGTATTTATTGTCAAGTGAATAACTATAAATTAAAATAGAATGGTTCTTTTGTTAATACTTCACGATAATATGTACATCAAATGAATATATAAATATTAAATAATTACCGATATTGCAGTTTCATCAATAAAAGAATGAAAACTTTTAGGTTGATTCAGACGAGTTCATCTTTGTTTCCTTGCCTTGTAAAATTTTGCAAAATATTAATAACAAAAGAACCATTCTATTTTTATTAAGAATTATCCACTTAAAAATAGTATGAAATACATCATTTCTTTAAAAAAAAAACTGAAATCACCTAATAATTATGGCTGGTATATATACTATATATATTAGTCATCCACATACAAGTTTTTTTTCTCGGTATCACAGCTCATTGTTCTTATCTATCTATCTATCTATTTATCTATCTATCTATCTATCTATCTATCTATCTATGTTCACCTAAATTTGAAATGTATTTGTGATATATAACCGTCAAAACCCCTCTGGTAACAAGTAAATTACCTTAAAGTTTAATATCTGTCAAGCCCTGCAAATTATTGTCTTGACAAACATCACATCAGTCGTGAAAAAATTGCAGCCCGCTTTGCTTTGTGAATGGCACGTCTCATTCCATCAGGAACATAACTTTTATTAAAATTGTGTTTGTTTCGTTTGATTCTCGGTTGCTCACTGACACTCTATCAACTGTTACCACATATAATGATGAATAGTATTAGCTTTATTATGCTTTCTTTGAACGTAGTGTTTACCCCTTTCAGTTCTTTGCGATTTTCACTAAGGAAAACATACGTGTAAACATTTACTACCGGCCATAATTTTTAGGTCATTTCAGTGTTTTTAAAAATGATGTATTTCATATTTTTTTAGTTATTGTCAAGTGAATAATTTTAAATGAAAATAGAACGGTTCTTTTGTTAATACTTAAAAACTCTAATGTTCAATAAAAGAAACCTAAAATTCAACCTCCTGATTAAAATTAGTGTCTACTGTTCTAAAAGATTTAAGGTCCCACTATGTATCTTACCCAGACAAAATTAAAAAGTAACATGTCTAGGTCTAAGCCATCTTGCTCTCTTTCATAACCTGAGTATTTATCTCCATGGTTACATAATTCTAAATTAGATTGAATTAATTTTGACATGCCTAAATGAATTCCCTCCAAATACCACTCTCTAGTTTTCTAAATAACCAGAAATTTATCATATATTTTTAAAAATAAATCGGTTTCACTATTTATTTTAATATATCACCTGAAAAGGAACAGTTGTGTTCTGAAACATGAAAATTATTGTGTAGTGATATTATGCTTTTATAAACCATTGTCATAACAAAATTACTATATATATATATATATATATATATATATATATATATATATATATATATATATATATATATATATGTATTAATATTACCGGCGATAATTATTAGGCCACCCCAGTTTTTTTTTTAAAGAAATGAGGTATTTCATACTATTTTTATGTGGATGATTCTAAATGAAACTCGAATTGTTCTTTTGTTATTATTACTTTGCAAAATTTTACAAGGCAAGGAAGCAAAGATGAACTCGTCCGAATCACCCTGGATTTTTGTCACTCTTTTGTTGAGGAAACTGCAATATATGTAATAATTCAATGAATTTATAAATATTTAAGAGAGCAAGATGGCTTAGATCTAGATATATCACTTTTTAATTATGTCTGGGTAAGATACATAGTGGGACCATAACTTTTTTAGAACAGTAGAAAATAATTTTAATCAGGAGGTTGAATTTAAGGTTTTTTATTGAATATTAGATATTTTTACAACTATGAGTATAAGTCAGAATTAAATAATTGTGGTATACTTAGTTATATTGTATTAACAACAACAATTTAGTATTGTGTGGATCATTTATTTTATTAAAATAATATTCATTTCTTTATTTATGTTAGAGCATAATTTATAATGAGATATAGTAACTAATTAAATTTTAAAGAAAATGATCTTGTCTGAGTAAGGTACCAATTGGGACCACATAATATTTAAATAGGTAAATAATTTATAACAGCAGGTTGGATTTTTTTAAAATAAATTTTTTCCTGGGTGAAAGCGCTGAAAAGAGAAATAATTTTCATAAAGTTCTCCATGAGTAAAAGGGCTGAAAAGGGCAATAAATAGCTGTATTCTGTATCGAGCACTCCTTATAAAAGTAAAAGCCTGAACAGTAGGTTTTAAATGCATGTGTTCTTTCACTTTGTTTTAATATATATATATATATATATATATATATATATATATTATTATTATTATTATTATTATTATTATTATTATGTCATTTTTCATCATATTTCGATTTCTGCTTTGGTCTCACTACCAACCAAGTCTGCGGGGAGACCTAAGGCAGGTAGTGGCGTGTTGTTATGGCTCCATTTCATGTTTTTCTATCTTCCCTATCATCTCCAGCATTACATAGATAAAGTTTTCCTTAGTGTGTGGGCTGTACTTAATAAGACAATTTTTTGTATATCTCTTAAGCTGGGGTTTCCAGGGATTCTTTCAATGTGTTGTTTTGTTCCATTTTTTATTATTCCAAGTGCACCTACTATCACTGGCACAACTCTTGTTTTCAATTTCCACATTTTTTCTATTTCAATTTCCAGGTCTTTATATTTTGACAGTTTTTCAAATTCCTTGATTACTATGTTACAATCCGCTGGACAAGCCATATCAATTAATAGACAAGTTTTCTCCTTCTGGTTTTTAACAATAATGTCTGGCCTGTTTGCTTCAATTTTTCTGTCTGTGTAGATGGTGTAATCCCATAGAATGGTTACATCTTCTATTTCTGTAACCGGTGCTGGGTGATGTTCATACCAGTGTTTGCCTACAGCTTTTCCATAATGTTTGCATATTGCCCAATGTAAATATTGCCTAACTCTATCGTGGCGATTTTTATATTCATTTGGGGCAAGCACAGAACAGTCTGAGATTAGGTGGTCTATTGTTTCTTGGTGTTTATCACAAAATCTGCATTTTGGATCCATATTATTATGCATAATATTTGCCTGAAAGTTTCTCGTGAAAAGACTTTGGTCTTGTGCTGCAAGAATAAAGCCTTCAGTTTCAGACTTTAATCCAGATGCACGTAACCATCGATGAGTATTAACTTTGTCAACATTGGATTTATTGGCACGTACTGGATATTGGCCATGCAGAGGTTTGTCTTGCCAGCGCTGTTTCATCTGTTCAAGAGCTTTATCTTTGGCTTTCATTTTCATATTCTTTGCCGCAATAGCCGGCTCTTGGCTTCCATTCTGCTTTTCTACAGAATCTACTAACTGTAAATCTTGTTTGAATTTACTGCCTTCTTTTATTATTGAATATTATTATAATTATTATTATTATTATTATTATTATTATTATTATTATTATTATTATTATTTCATTGAAGAAGCATTTTATTTTTCTTTAAAATATGTATTTATTGTGACGATGAACGAATAAGAAGCAAACCACACGCAGTAACGTGTATTAATGACAATCACATCAGTGATATTAATATCAAAATTTATTTTTTCTTTTTCCAAAATAAATAGTTTCGGGCATTGTTTTCTATAATGAAAATATTTGAGAAACTTGTAACAAAAAACATTTTTTATGATACTTAATGCAGTCCATTGCTGGAAATAGGTTGTCCAGGCGTGCAGGATATCATCTATATATTCCGTATATTTGGTTATCGGAATCTATAGTTTTGGGACACGTATTCATGAGATTTTATTATGCAAGTCGGCCATTTTTGACTATTTATTTCAAATGAAATATATTTCGTATAACACACTGCAAAACGAAAATGATATGTGGTGATTATCTAAGCAGAGATTTTACGTAGATGTGACACAATGCTAAAATTGTATAATTTTCCATTTAGAAAATCGCCATAATGGTTCACTGTAACAATATAACTAAGTATACCACAATTATTTAATCCTAATTCTGAGTTATACTCATAGATAGAGGTAAAAAATATTGTATTCATTAAAAAAAACAGCTTCACAGCAAAGAATTTTCAAGTTTCGTGAAGACACATCTATGATGTCGTCACTTATTAGGGTTTGATTTTTTTTTCAGATCAAAAGATCCCAGTCCTAATGAGTGCTGATATCATAATGGTGTCTTCAAGAAACTTCAAAATCGATATGAAACTACTCAGTTAAAGTGACATAATCTTTAAATGTAACCTATCAACGCTGTATCCCTACCCCGACATCAAGCACTTTACGATAAAAAAAACCTGCTGCCAAGTATCTTTTATCAGTAAAACTACTGAAAAAACAACATTACCACAATTCAACATTATATATATATATATATAGGTATAGTTCTCAGTCCGTAAACGGTGAGGATAATCCAACAAGATTTCCTTAATATAACTTATTAATAGGTAAATCCATATAGAGAGCTCGATGGGTGTTAACCAGAGCGATATGAAGTTTATAAAGGAAAACTCAACACGTCATATTAGTTGTAAACTATAGTTCATTTCAATGAGCTTAACTAGCTCATATCATCAGACTCTTTTACAATATTTCCTCCATCTGGCATAAAATTTCTGCCGGAATGAACGTTTTCTTAAAATGAAGAGGGAACATTATAGAAATAATAATAATAAACATAAGATTAACAACAAATAAATAAATGACAATAATTGTAAGGGGAAGGGGGAAAGAAAGAAGGAAAGGAAGGAAAGGGAAAGGGAAGGGAAGGGAAGAGAAGGGAATAGGGAAGAAAGAGATAGAGTCCAGTTCCAAATATGGGTAGCATCTTAGATGACATGAACTCTGAAAAAAAAAATCCCCTGACTTTAGGCGTCTATTTGACCCCATCAGGTCAACCCACTTACTTATACTAACTTTTATTCACATATACCTATGTGTACATTCCCACATATACATACCCTATGATTTTGTTTAAGTTTACATATCCACTGATTTCTTTTCTTATCTTCGATAGTCGGTCTAGTCGGAAAAACCGACTAGATCATTTCATATGTCTATATTTCCAAAGAATATCAGAATGTAGACACGAGATTTCTAAGTACCACACGGACACGACACCGGTTCTTGATAATGACTGCAAAAATCAAAAGCATTTGAACAAAAATAGCAAAATATGGAAATCAGATATTTTACCCTTATCTTCGAGAACAATAACCGAAAATTTTAAAAATACAATTAAAAATAAAACAGACAGGCCATATCTGTTCTATTTAATCTAAATTGTTTGGATGAATACTTCCGCTTTAAATATACCTTATATATATAGTGCATAAATCTTTAGCAATGAATTGAATTCTTTATGTGACTGGCGTTTGTATACGCCGCTTATATACAACACGTTAAAATTTCTCTTCTCTGATCTCATGCGCCTATGGCTTAGGGGTTAGCGACTCCGACTGACACCAAGTCGAGGTTCGACCCCGACCAGAAAGTGGATGTCTAGCCACACTAATGAGATGTGATACAGCAAAACAGGCTTGTATATGGATGACAAATATATATATATATATATATATATATGTGTGTGTGTGTGTGTGTGTGTGTGTGTGTGTGTCTGTTTCTGTATGTAGAAGAAAGTCTAAAAATTCCTAAGCATATTTGTTGATTTGGACGTTGTGCGTTGTGGTGCAGTGCAAATTGTTTCGGAACGACAAATCGGAGAGCTAAGTTCAAATTCCACCTGAATTATTTGCATTTAATTACCCTTGGGAAAGGTATTATTCAGTCACTTCCCTCCAGTTATGGATTAAATAACATGATGGATTGGGTTCTATAGCTTTGGCTGGCAACCAGTCTACCTCAGAAAGCAATGGCAAACTACTGCGGGATAATCTTCTGCCCAGTCAGTCATGTATCTTTCGAGACATGATCGCCCAAGTGTGTATCGCGTATGCCACTTAACTGACTGACTGACTGATCCTTATGATGGATGACAATAATCTCACAGAAAAAAACACGCAGCGATGTCTTTTTCAACAAGCAAGTGAAATGTTTAAGACCATTTTTCTTCGGCAAAATAGGCTATCGCTACAGCATCAGAAACAAAGGACTGCACCAGACACGAGAAACAACATTACATAAGAACTATCAACAACAGCCACAACTAAAGTACCTAGCACATGTAACTTGAAGAGTGTATAACCACGTTATGAATAACTTATTTTCATGGAAAAATGTTTTAAGAGATATGTTTTATGAATTCCCACTGACAATAGCAATTATTGTTCAGACATTAAATGCTAAATGTTTCCTTATGAAGAAACGGCTATAATTAGAATTACCATATATGTGTGTATGTATATGTTTTTGCCAGGCGAAACATATATGTGGTATATAAAGAAGCAGAGATTAATCAAACACACAAATTATTTTGAATTGATATAATGAGAAAAATTGTATGTGCTTTTCTTGAAAACGTATTTCTTTATTTCCCGTCTTCTTGATCATCATCGGTTGCTGATTTTCATCTTTTGTTTGACGAACTCCACATTTTCCCTCACAGAATTCGCAGCTCTCTTTGAGACACACGCAAATGTATTTCTGCTAGGATCTCAGGTTAAAACAGAAGCGATTAAAAAAAAAGGAACCCAATCGTAAAGCAAATGTACTCATGCACCTCTAACTTACCTGCAACCGGACCCGTCCCAATCTTACAGTCACAGGACTGTTTATCGTCTCCCCTTCAGCGCAAGCGTGACATGTGTACTGGTTGACATGTCATTATGACACATGAGAATCTATCTTAACGTCCCAGGGTTCTTAACTGAACCTGTTATAACCTTAGCTTTTCTCGCCTTATTTATCTATTTATTTGTTTATTTATTTCATTTCCTTAATTTCCTTCCGTGTGTATATTTTTTTCGGTCGTCCAATATATTTCTCGCTATCTTAATAATTACGTCCTTCAGGCCACCCGTTCACATCGTCCATCTCGACACGTGTGTGGGTGTATGTATTTATATAAAGGTTGACAGAAAAGTAACTCTCCATTTTAAAATACTTATCATTTATTTATTAATTATAATTTTTACAATAAATGTATCTGAGACGAAAGCATTTAGCATGGGGTTTTATTTAAAATTCTATATGGGCACCAGATTTCGTTAGTGGCTTCCCGAGTCTCGCAGGAATCTTGTCAAATGATTTCATAAGTAACTCTTGTGGTATTGAAGACAAAACTTCTTGTATTCGCTCTTCAAGTTCTTCGAAAATCTTGGTTTGGTCGAGTAGACTTGTTCGTCTTATCAACCTCCAACCAAAAATCACAGGTTGTTAAATCATAACTCTTGGTTGTCCGCGCATACATAAAATAGAGGCTGACTTTTCAATAACATTCTAGTTTGTAGCAAAAATTGCGAAAAGACTTTTCTATGATAAAAAAATCGGATGAGATAATTATCAAATCACAGAAGACCGGTCGCCATTACAATATCGATGTGGATATGTATCATAAGAACAATAACAAAGAATTGACATAAAAATTTACCAAAGAGATGGGAAGCTAATATCAATAGTGAAGCAAAAATATAGTTACTGAAATAAAACTTGACGAAAGGATTTACAAATTTCACAAAGAATACGCATTTATTACAGATAAAGACTACGAACAAAAATTTCATAAGCAACACTTGATACCGATTAAGGCAACTAAAGATATATTGATAAAATCAGTAAATACATAAAAATACCCTAGGAATCAATTTATGGTTATGTAAGGCTAGAACACATCAAAAGTTAAACTATGAAATTAGTATACATATTATTATTATTATTATTATTATTATTATTATTATTATTATTATTATTATTATTATTAAACAAAATGATTGACGTAAATATTCCAGTAATCTTAAACTCTGAAGCGGAAGACGCGATTTAAGAAAAGAAAAAAACATTGTTTGACAATTTTGAAAAATATTTCGATAAGTTATATTTAACAAATTTTCAGTTATAAAAATCTAAAGAAATATTGAAAATATAAAAATATATAAACTAACAAAAAATTCAAGTATAAAAATATAAAAATCTACCAAAAATAAGTCTTTGTCTAAACGTCGCTTTTCTTGTATTAAAAAATGGCTGTAATCAAAATGCCAAGATGAATAAAACACGACCACCTTAAAGGCACGCACCTAAAACATCATTAATATAATTGTGATTTTGTTCAAGTTGGAATTCTCCCTTAGTTGATAAGTTACTAAGAGGAATTAAACAAATCTTAAGGAACGCTCCTGTCATTCTGCTGATTCTCTAGACGCGGAAATTTCGTAATTTGCGCCCGTAGGTATACACGTTCGTTTTAAGGGTCGCATGTCGGTAGGTTCTCTAGGTTTTTTCTGAATGTGCACCTTAAGATGTTTGTCGGAATTACAATCGTTTGCCATAAAATGTTCTGTAAGCTCCGTTGATAATTATTTGTTGTGTCTGACTTAAGGCTTGTGTCCATTGAACCTTTTATTTAAATTTTTGTTGTGCAATCAACATAAATCAAGTCAGATTTGGTACAATGGGCGACGGATATTTTAATGGGAATCAGTACTATTGTCCCTTTTTGTAAAAGTTTGTAATAGGATTGATTATATTATTAATATTGTAAGCATATTAACTATTTTTACACACATTAGAATACCGTAACTTGTAATCAAATTAAATATATTTGAGCACTAGAGACGGCCTCTTCGACAGCGAACGAGAGAGAGAGAGAGAGAGAGAGAAAGAGAGATATATAGAGAGAGAGAGAAAGAGGGAGAAAGAGAGAGAGAGAGACAGACAGAGAAGGAGGGGGAAAACAGGAACTGAAGGAAAGAGACATGTAATCATTTGCAAGATTTTACCCTGCAATGCGGGAACAAGATGAAATCATTTGAAGTGTTTATGTATAATACGTTTATATTGATATTTCCATAGACAATGTTATGTATTATATTTTTACATGTCGAACAAATGACAGTTATTGTCTTACAAAAACTATGATAAAAATATGATAAAGATATATAAGTATGTAAGCGAACCTCATTTGCAGTATATTGATGTAAGGTATTGGTTATGCTTCTGAAGAACTGAGATTGAAATTATTCCAAAGTGACGTTATATCAGGCCGGTGCAAAAGATGTTGCCGGTTTATAAAGGAGCATTTTAAATCATTGTCATTTATTTTATGCATATTGTTATTACTTAAATATATCACCATGATTAATTTATACCTTTTTCTTTCAGATTATTAAAGCATCATTCACACCTATATTGTCACCTATGTGTTCCAAAGAACCTGCAAAAGCGTGTTTCTTGTTGCGAATCTTTACTTTCATATCACCTTCAGACACCATTTTTGGGTAGGTTTGTCACAGGTGATGAAGAGTGCCATCTTGTTCCATCCTGCATATTCTCCTGACCTAACTTCCTCGGATTATCACATATTTCGATGATTACAAAAGCATTCAGATGGCCTTAGGTTAACATCACGAGAGGGGATTGAACATGAGTTAGATTCAAATTTCACATGAAAACCTGACGAATTTTACAAGCGAGGCATTTATAAGCTCGTTGACATGGAATCAAGTTATAGAGAGCAAAGGCCGTTATTGTTATGAATAAAGATTTTCAAAAACACAGTTTTTCGTTTTCAAGATGAAATTTTAAATCGGCAAAAGCTTTTGCACGGACCTGATATTTAAAACGGTTATGAGAGACTAGCATGTGCGTTGTGGTGCAGTGTATATCGGCTCGGAACGAGAAATCGGGGAGCCGAGTTCGAATTCCAGTTGAATTCATTGCATTCAATTACGCGCAAATACCCCTGGGAAAGGTATTAATCCATCTCTTCCTTCCAGTTATGTGTTAAATAACAGGACAGATTGGTTTCTATAGCCCTGGCTGGTAACCAGTCTACCACAGAAAGCAATGGCAACCTACTGCGGGCTAATCTTCTGCCCAGTCAGTCATGTCTCTTTCGAGACATGATCGCCCAAGCGTGTTTCACGTATGGCACTGAACTAACTGACTGATGAGAGACTATGTCACATGGAACTTTTAGTGAAATTTAACGCATTTGATGCTATATTCTACAAAATATCCATACATCAAGGAACATATTTAATTAGGAGAGGAATGAGAGAACATAACTAAAATATTTTTTTTTGTGAATCACTTTTACTTGCATTGAAGAGAAAGAAATTTCTTTTTCAGCCAAGTTTTATAAATTGCTGCAAATTGTCTATTAATATCTCTCCAATCTTCATTTTTATGTGCCATGTTCCTTCAGGACTTAGGTGATCATGAACTTCCACTTGACTCTGTATCTTTTCGCTCTCAATAATTTTTCTCTTGATATCCCGTCTTGATATCCTGTCAACCATTTACTCAAACCTAACAAGTACGTCTCGCGCTGCTTTTTCTATCCATTTATTCGACCTGTAAGTATCAAGTTCTCCAAGCTTCCGTTCCTCATTACGTGTCCCAGGAACCTCATCTGATATTTATTCTCAGTTTTCTTCCTCTTTTTCATCCTTTTCAACACCTCATCATTGAACACATGCTCTTTCCATAGTATCCTCAGCATCCTTCTGTAAAACCACACTTCCGCGACCTCAAGCGTTTCCTTCAACATTGATGAGGTCATCCAGCATTCACATCCATAATGAAGGAGAAATATCACATAGCAATCCAGCACTCTTTTCTTTCTTTCTAATGAGATTTTCCTGTCTTTCAGTAATCTTGTTAGCTTCTGAAATGCGTCTTTGGCCATGCCAAAACATCTTTGGATCTCCATGTCGAAATTTCCATCCTTTGTCGAAATACTATCCAGATATTTGAAATCATTTACTTGTTTTATTTTAGATTCTTCAAATTGCAGTTAGCATATTTGTCTCTTCGTTTTTCTGATGACCATACATTCAATTTTCTTGAGATTTATACTCTTCAGTACGAGCAAAAGAAATGAAAATCGAGGAAGAAAAAGCCAAGAGTGAATGAAAATAGATATAAGTATGCATGATGTACACTGTTGATCGACCCCTTACTGTGTAAAGATATTTAATAAGCACTCAATTGACAGAATAATGCGTTGTTTAATGAAAGTTGCTTAGTCGTCTTTTCTCTTGATAATGCTAACAGGCCAGATAGAGAGAAAAAGAGACAGGGGAAAACAACAAATAACATGTTTGAAGTATCTAATCAGGTGGATGATGGAGCGAGGGTTGCATGGTGTAACAGGAGATGGCGTGCTAAGAGCCACCAGGGAAATCCATCATCGCCTACGTCCAGAAGGGACAGGACACATAGAAGAAGAAGAAGAAGAAGAAGAAGAAGAAGAAGAAGAAGAAGAAGAAGAAGAAGAAGAAGACATAAATTAATTTGGTTTACTCTCTGTCAAGCCTTTTAACAATTAATGAAACCTTCTTGAATGTCTTACTTCGTTTGTATCTAATTATATTTTAATCTTATCGACAAGCAGGGCACCTCGGCGTGGTGTAATGGTTTACAAGCTCGTCTCGCTAGAATCATTATAACTGAGTAGTGAGTTCGATCCTCACTGTGTACCCCTTACTTTCGGCCGTGTGTGACGTCTAAGCTACGCTTAAAAATTCACCTTCCTTCAGGGTAGGGCGCAGGGCTAACAACCCTGTCCCATAAAAAAAGTTTGTTACGGAAACAGCAAAAACGTTGCCCTACCCACTACTAGTTATAAGGAAAAGTTTATTTTATTTTTATTATCAACAATCCTTTTTCCTATGGGCAGATTGATCTGTTAAGAGGACGCGTACTAGAACTTTACTTTTGGTAGTAACTATCTTCGGTTCTTCATGCTGAGTTTGACAGAAGAATGTCAATTGGTCTGATTACTCTCGCTTCCTCCGAATTATGACGATGTATGTGCGTTGTTGTGCAGTAGATATAGGCTCAAACGAGAAATCAATGAACTGAGTTCAAATCACAGTTTAACTCGTTGCTTTCATTGCAAGAGGTTTTAATATGTCTCTTCTTTTTTTCAGCTATGGGTTAAATCACAGTGCAGCTTGGATTTCAGAATCTTGGTTAGCAACCAGTCTACTGCAGAAAGTAATGGCAATCTACTACAGGAAAATCATTTGCCCGGTCAGTTATTCTCTTCGCGACATGGTGACCCGATTGTGCATCACGTATGACACTTAACTGTCTGTACGTCTATATTCTAGTAAAATAGATAGCAACATAGAAAGGAAATGGTCAGTTAGTGTAAATATCAGTGTTTTCATAATGTTCTGCTCGAATACACTCAGTGTAAAGAACTTTGTTCACAATTATTTCCCTATGCATCGGCACACCTTGGCGTAGTGTAATGGTTAGCAAGCTTGTCTCACTAGAACAATTACAACTGAATAGTGAGTTCAATACTCGCTGGGTTCTACATATATACGGCTTTTTAAAAATCATTCTTGTGCTACAGCTGGTAGCGATGTGTCTGCTCGGGAAAAATACCTAAGCATCGATAAAAACAAGGTATAAGTGATCATGAAATATCTTCCCCGATGACGTTTTGTATAGGTCAGTGGTTCAGGGTACCTTGCGAAACAGGACGAGAGTGGTACAGGGTACCCTGCGAAACAGGACGAAGTGTATAGGAATGCTTTCAGGATTCCACGACGATTTGCTTACGTGCTGATACTCGGATTGTTTTACTCGACAAAGCCCCTACTGACAGGCAAAGACAACGGTTTCTATATCCTGTAGCTAGACCCCAAAGAATCTAAAACAGATCCAGTAAAATCCTTTGTACAGATAAATATTATCTAGATCATAATATACAGCAGTCTATTGAAGGAGAGACGGTTAGCACTCCTCTTGACAAGGACGGAATAAGATCATTTGATATTCCTAATACATATGGGCATTTGCTTCCTACTTCGATGCAAACCTATTTTTGCAATGTGGATTTTGGTGCAGTGGATATAGGCTCGGAACAAGAAATCGGGGAGCCGAGTTCGAATTCCGGTTGAATACCTTGCATTCACCTACGTGCAAATACCTTGGGAAAGATATTAATCCGTCTTCTTTCCAGTTATGGGTTAAATAACAGAACAGATTGCGTTCTATAGCCTTGGCTGGCAACCAGTCTACCGCAGAAAGTAATCGCAACCGACTGTGGGATAATCTTCTGCCCAGTCAGTCATGTTTCTTTCGAGACAGTATCGCTCAAGCGTGTTTCACGTATGACACTTAACTGATTATGTTTAGTCATAAATAATTTCCGTTTGGAAACTACGAGGTGGTGTGTATTGGTTAGCAAGTTTGTTTCGCTAAATCCATTACGACTAATTAGTAAATTCGATCTTAACTGGGTTCCATGTACTTTCTCCATTGTGCACCATCTCATCTACGCATAGAATATCACCATGTGTAATTTCAATTTTTTAAAATATTATAAAGAGCATATCATAGTAATTCTTAATCATACATCATTTATGGAAACATTTCGAGTAGGAAGCATATGATAGTTTTTGCATGGTTTCGTCAGCGTACACAGTGGATAAAAGGAAATATGTTATTCTCTAGTCTGACAACACAAAAAAATTGAACGCTGGTTAATCTGTTATATCCAATAGGTATATACTCCTGATCTTGATAGCAAGTGGTTGTGACTATTTTCTTTTTCTTAGATGGAAGAAACTTTCTCGGAAGAAAACCAGATTCGATTGTTTGACAAAGCACAATGAATAATAAACTGTATAATTGAACAATATGCAAGTTTTTTTTGTTTTTTTTTTTAATCATTTCACCCCGAGCAAGGCGGAAACGCCACTGATGTGCAGGGGGTTACATAAATGTAAAAAGATTAATTAGAAAAGAGTGAGGAGTACAAGCTGGTTAGAAAGGAACAATAGAAAGCTGAGAAAGAAGGTGCAATGACAGATACATAGGTGGAGAGAAAGGGAAGGTTATACAGGGGAGGGGAGAGAGCTAGAGGCCAGTGGTTAGTAGATGAGTATTGACTTTGCATTTAAATTTCTGGAGGTTGTAGCCGTCAGGAAAGTAAGAATACGGGAGTGAGTTCCACAGGTGGGAAGTGCG
Organism: Ascarosepion bandense; assembly: GCA_037127315.1. Classification (NCBI taxonomy): domain Eukaryota; kingdom Metazoa; phylum Mollusca; class Cephalopoda; order Sepiida; family Sepiidae; genus Ascarosepion; species Ascarosepion bandense. The sequence goes on from JBBBDQ010000872.1 coordinate 8,455,086, forward strand.
AGAGAGGAAGCTGCAGGAGCAGAATTGTCGTCTGCATTTGGCTAACCTGACTGTGAATGGGTGTGACCCAGTTGCCAGTCTGGTTGCACGGGTAAACACCTGTTGAGGAGGCATCAGTGACTTAAGCTCATCCGAGGAGAAGCCATGAAAATATTTGTAGAAGAGACAGAGGGAGGCCATATTTCGACGATGGGAAAGTGGCTGCAGTCGAGTCGCCAGATCAGTATCTATCACATTACAGACTCTCCTTTGGAGCTTGTCAAGAACACTGAGGAGAACGGCAGGGGCACCTGACCATAAATGGCAGCAGTACTCCATGCACGGACGGATGGTTGACTTGTATATATGCAGGATGGATTCAGGTGGAAAAAACATCCTGGATCGACATAGTGACCCAACCTTCTTAGCAGTAGATATTACAAATGAAGAATACATTTGATGAACAAAAACGCAAATTACTTATTTATAATAATGCTATTCAAAGAAACGATAAATTCTCATACCACATATTTTCTGTTGAACATCCCATCCATAGGTTGACCTATTTTACATATATTCTTGAAATTTGAGATGTTAAAACACGTCATGTTTATCCCATCAAAGTAACGACTACAGGATAAAAAGTGACCGAAACCTAAACGTAGGTAACCAACTGATGAGTTCACCTGTTTTGTTAATGTTCTCACGTGACTTGATTTATCGATTTTTTTCTTAAAGTCTAGTAAGATATTTGCAGGTTATTTAAAGGATAAAAAATAATGTTTACGAATTTTGTTGATATCCTAATTATTAGAGATACAAGTCCTAATTATTAGCCCATAGCTGGGAGGAGAAGAGTTAGATTCATATCTTTCCTATTGCATGTAAACTTAAGTAAATATAACGAACTGAATTGGAATTGGAGATTTTCTCTCCGATTTTCAATTCCGAAGCAATTTACACCACCCGCACATCCAATCTTGAAGCGACTGGTATCAATAAGTGGTCACCTATTTAGATATTGACCAGGTATATATATATATATATATATATATATATATATATATATATATATATGTATTTAGTGTATCGAGGCAGCAAATAATTTTCTAAAGATATGCTGTTAAATATAAGAGACAATGAATGTCTATTATGTTTAATCATGAGCCATTCTAAACGTTCTATTTTGGCTTTAATTTCAATTGAAAATAAAGACAAAAATTCTCCAAAATTTGGATAATTATTTATTGATTTGCTTCTAAGATTTCGGCCCACATGAGCCATCTTCAGAGGGGTTATTTAGACTGAGATACAATAACATCCACCACCACCGACGATTTTATTTTGTGTTGACATAAAACTCCGCTTGGCAACGGCAATAATTACCAAAAATAATAAACGCAGTTCTTAAATTTGCAATGCGGTTTTATGACATCACACCACGTGATAACGCGAAATAATAACAAAACCATGTAGTCAAATGTCATGTAATATGTTGTGTCCGGATTTAAAGGTGATTTTATACAGTATTGGTTGTTTAGATTTGATGTACATGGCCTCCATTATCTGCAGGTTCCGCTTACAGTGTGTATGAGTAAGGATCACCGTAATGTTGACCAAAATCTGTCTGATATTACCTACATGTTTATATATAGGTAGAGAATATCAGCTAGTTACTTTAGAGTTTAGAGTAACCGGTTGATCTACCCAACCTAAATATCTACATGCTCTCTATGTTAAAAGTTAATCTTCCTTCAAACATGTATTGAGCACTTTCTAATACAACTGTTTACTGGTTTAATTGAATTTAAATCTGTCCTATAACTTTTATAAAGTTTATATATATATATATATATATATATATATATATATATATATATATATATATATACACAGATACATTGCAATATATACACAGATACATTGCAATTTTTTATTATTATGGTTTATAAAAGCATAATATCAGTACACAAAAAGTTCCCTGATTCAGAACAATACTGTTCTCCAGTTGATATCTTAAAATAAATTGTGAACATAATTTACTTAGAAAATATAAGATGAATTCATGGTTATTTAGAAACTGAAAGGCTTGTAGTTAAAGAATATATATGTCAATAGTTTTCACTCAAAAATGAGAATTAGGCAACTATGAAGTTAAAGATTTGGGTCGCGAATGGCAACATACTATCATGATGTCATGGGATGAGATACATAGTGAAACTATACATTATTTAAATGAGTAGACAGTAATATTTGATAGCTGGCTGGATTTTTTAAAAAGTTAGATTTTGTCCTACCTCGTGAGTAAAGGAGCTGAAATGTTCAGCTTAGAATTAGGATTAAATAATTATTGTATATAAAGGTATATTTTAGTTAAAAAAAACAAATAAGTACTGTAAGGGTCATTTATTTTAGTAAAATAATTTTTAATTTATAAGTTATATTGGAGCATAAGTTATAAATGTAACATTATATTTAATTAAATTTTAAAGAATTTTTTTTTTCCGGGAAAGATATATTACATAGAGGGACCATATATTATTTAAATGGGTAGATAATAATTTTTAACTGCAAGTTGGATTTTAGTTTTTTTTTTAATTAGATATTGTACTAACTAAAGAAAAGAGGCTAAAATGTTTAGGTTTGATGTAAAGTTATAAATAATTATGTTATACTAAGGTATATTGTAGTTCATAAAATCAAATACGTATTGTTTGAGTCATTTCTTTTAGTAAAATAATTTTTAAGTTTTAAGTTATATTGCGGCATACGTAATAAATGAAACATTGTACCGAATGAAAATTTTAAAGAAAATATTTTTGATATTGACAGTAAACAGATAATTTATTTCGACGATTCAATAATTCTTTATTTTTTTATGGAAACTAAATATCCTAAATCCTAAATTCAGAATTTTCTATTTTACTTTGGGGGTTCTGGGTATTTATTTTTATCCTTTAACTTCCAAAAATTCGCAGAAAGAGATGTTTGGTTTCAATACGTGTTTGAATGTTGTAAAATGCAAACACCAACGGTGTTTAAATGTGTTCTTAGTAGATCCAATACAAAGTTTTTTTAATACTTGTTGTTTTCATTTGATGTCATATTACATTGGTACACAATAGAATTTGTTAGACACATATTTTACAGTGGTTAATTGTTAGGATTTCGATAATTACATTATTGTTATTTTCATTATTTGGATAGTTATTTTTACTTTAGTTTACGTGCTAAATTAAGATTTTATTATTATGATTTTGAATTATTTTCTGAATTATTTAAACTATTACATAATTTAAGGGTGTTAAAAAGTGTTATTGTTAAGAAAATGTATTTTAATTCAATTGAGGAACTTTAGCCCTAAATTGTTGCTAACTATTTGGTTAATATATATATATATATATATGGACGCCGAAAAGTAACGAAAAGCATTGCACCCCCTGTATAACCTTCCCTTTCTCTCCTCCTATGTATCTATCATCGCACCTTCTTTCTCAGCTTTCTATTGTTCCTTTCTAACTAGCTTGTACTCCTCACTATTTTCTAATTAATCTTTTTACATTTATGTAACCCCCTGCACATCAGTGGCGTTTCCGCCTTGCTCGGGGTGAAATGATTAAAAAAAAAATGATATGAAAGATGAGGATGCGGCGAAAAAAGACGTGGTTATCAACACCATATACAGGGTGTGTAAGGTATTTGAGGACAGATTTGTATACTTACACAAAAATGACATTTAGAAACAGATAGTGTCTTTAAACTGAAAAAAACGATATGAGAATAAGAATAACCATATTGTTTGATAATTTTATTCGATAAAATCTCCTTCAGCTTCGATAAAGACTTCTATTCGAGGATCAAATGGTTCTTTTTCATATTTGTCGTTATTATGACTATGGCTATGAAGGCCTTATGGATCATTTTGTGTTATAAGAGTGCTCTTTCTCAACTATGCTCGATTTATGGTACTACATTTAATTGAGATTTTGGGAGCTAGAAGGCCAAATTTTAAGGGTTATCTTATCTTCTGAGAGGAATCAAATGACATCTTTGTCTGCTGGATATTTAAATTTCTTTAAGAGACTTTCAGATATTAAGAAGGGATTTAAATTTATCTTTCCTGTTACAATTTGACCTTTTCTGACCGCATAAGACTTGTATCTGATGTCTTCGTGGACAACATTTTGGATTGTTTCTTCTGACATATGGTGTTCTTTTGCAATCAGCCTTATGGATCTTCTGGAATAAGCATCAATGGTACGTGCTGAATAAATTCAGGTGTTCTACTTTTATCAGTTTGTCTGGAATATTTCTTACATTTTGATATTGGCTATGTATTTCTGTCTTTTGCGTCTACCTCTTTGTGAACGTTCTAGACGAATGATCTAGAGACTTAAAAATCGTGCTCTTTCTAAATTGCTCTGCTCAGCATTTATAGCAATGATAACTGCATGCCTTGTATTTCTTGTGTAATCTTCGTGTCTGCCATTGATAATTCTGAAATATAGAAAATATAATAATGTCAAATAATATGTTACTATATTAAAAATATAATATTTTCTCAAATACCTTACGCACCCTGTATACATATATTTGGCGAAATAGAAACAACATTTTTAACAAAATTTTAATTATATAAATTTCTTTCAGGACGTAAGCGATCATGTCTCCCTATCCTGGTTGCTTTTAGCACGCTTTCTCCTGTTATACCACGCAACCATCGTTCTAGCATCTATACGCTCAGGCCAGTCAAGTAAGCTACACGCTGTTTTCCTCTGTCTCTTCTTCCCTCTATCTGGCCTATTAGTATCAGGTTTTTCGAGCCCTCCTTCCTCATTGCAAGTCCAGGGAAGTTTATCTCTTTCTGATGTATTATTCTTTTCGTTTCCTTTCTTTCTAAAACCCCATTATTGCTCCCATGCTCAATCCATGATATCCGGAGCATCCTTTATTAGAACCACATTTCAGTTGCTTCAAGATTTTCTTTCATCTTCGATGGTATTGTCTAGTATTCACTATTGATGAACTGACATCACATAGCAATCCAGTACTCTCTTCTTTGTTTCTAGTGAAAATTTCCTGTCTCTTAATACTCTGCTCAGCTTCTGGAATGTGTCTCTCGCCATGCCAATTCGCCTTCGGATCTCTGTGTCTCACTTTTCCTCTTCTGTTAGAACACTTCCAAGGTATTCAAAATTTATACTTGCTTGATTTTAGAAACGGCTACTTGTATTTGGCATTTTGGGCTGCTTTTTTTCCAGATGACCATGCATTCGGTTTTCTTGAAGTTTATTTGTAGTCCTATCTTGTCGCTCTCTTTAGCTGCCTTCTGTAGGAAGTCTTGTAGTTTTCTTTTCTTGTCTGCTATCAGCACTGCATCATCTGCGTACCTTATATTGTTTAAACTTTGGCCTCCGATTACAAATCCTGGCATAACATCTAGGGTACGGAATTTATTTAACCAATAATGTTTTCACTTTATGTATGTATGTATGGACTGACGGATTTTGTTTATCCTTGCTATGTAAGTTTCATATTTTTTTTAACATTGCGCTTCACTCTTCCTCTTCTTTTTTTAATACCACCTTTTCACGCGTCTGATTGTTTTCTGACATTTTTTCTTTTTTTTTTACACATTAGTTCATTATTTGTCTCTGCTTCTAAGATGAAGTGCTATTTACATTATTTTTAATTATTCGGACTTATCTTAATTTCCATATTCATGACGTTTCGGATGTTGTACGCCTCGGCTTTCATCAGGTTTTTTTTTAATCATTTCACCCCGAGCAAGGCGGAAACGCCACTGATGTGCAGAGGGCTACATAAATGTAAAAAGATTAATTAGAAAAGAGTGAGGAGGACAAACTAGTTAGAAAAGAAAAATAGAAAGCTGAGAAAGCAGGTGCGATGACAGATACATAGGTGGAGAGAAAGGGAGGGTTATACAGGGGTGGGGAGAGAGCTAGAGTCCAGTGGTTAGTAGATGAGTATTGACTTTGCATTTACATTTCTGGAGCTTGTAGCCGTCAGGAAAGCAAGAATACGAGAGCGAGTGCCACAGGCGGGAAGTGCGAGAGAAGAAGCTGCAGGAGTAGAATTGTCGTCTGCATTTGGCTAACCTGACTGTGAATGGGTGTGACCCAGATGCCAGTCTGGTTGATCGAGTAAACACCTGTTGAGGAGGCATCAGTGACTTAAGTTCGTCTGAGCAGAAGCCATGAATTCGAACCGAACCCTCTTTTTCGATCACTGTGGTATATTGCTCTCGTTCTATGAGTCATGCCATTCTTAGATGATTTAGTTATATCCCTTTAACTCACCTCCCTAACTTATTTGTTCGACGTCGAGTTGTGATTTCAATACCCGGCTGCAGCAATGGTATACAAATAAATCAGAAATTTGAATTAAAGGTAGATAACTAGGACATCCGGAAGAGGCCAGGCTCATGTAACGAAAACAATATACTCCAGTGATCAAAATAAACGGTTTGGTTCGAAATTCCAATCACCTGAAGAAGGTTGGGGCGTACAATTGGAGAAACGTCGTGAATAATGCAATATATATGAAGATGACATTCCAACTAATATAAATAATAATTATTTAAGTTTAGATCTCTTAGACTGAATGAACTAATGCATGCATACATACAAGTGCACATTTTTTGTTGTGAATTTGTACTGATTGTTTGTATTCTTTTATACTGTTTATTGTTCTTCACTAGCATTTGTTTTCTGGGGCAAATCATATTGGAAGTATTTCTCGAATATTATTTTGTTCCCTTTGATCAGATTTTGTAATTAGTATATATTGGAAAGTACGTGCACTTCGAAGCTGTGCAATGGTTAGTAATCTTGTCTAATCAGATCAGTTACGACTGAACACAATACTCACTGGTTTACTATAACTGCGACCTTGTGCCACGTTTACGCTAAGTGTAGTAAATCACAATGGGCACATCAATTTCATGTAGTAGCTAACAGGCTAGTCAATTCCGATTGGGTAGAGAATTATTCCCTCACTAGGTACTCAATACTTGGGTCTTTGAGTCATATATATGCTATGTATTATTGCATGTATATGTATAGTCACTCTTATATTCTAAATACTAATATGAATATTAATCTAGCGTCTTTTTTCTTTTAATTTTTTTTTTGATCGGGCGTTTTCATGTAAGGAATGATACTGTGTCGGTTTTCATCAGGTTTTCTCGCACACCCTACATGTTATGGTATTTTTAGCATAGAACTTCTTGTCATTTGTCAAAGGTCCACTAATATGACACTTATTGTTGCTAACGTGTTCTGCATTAGAGAGAAATTCTATGTCACATATATCATATGTAACTTAATGTACAATATTTGTATTTGTACAATTCATATATACAGGGTGACTGAGATGTAAATCCTTATTTTTTGGATGAGAGGCCAGACAGAAGTCATGACTTAACAACCTGCAACTTTTTTTTCGAGGTTGGTTAAAGGAGTAAGAATTGCTTTTGAAAGAAATTGAATGGTGAATAAAAGGACTTATACCAAGTTATAACAAGAATTTCGAGTGAAATCAGTTTACGCGATTTCTAGGAGGCCCGAGAAGCTGAGAAACAATCTGCTACCTGCATCGAATTTTAAATAAAACTTCATGATAAACGCTTATCTCTCATATCCATTTCTTGTAAAAATATATTTAATAAATAAATTATAAGCATTTTAAAATGAAATTATTTTTCTTCAAATTGTACACATTTTTTCATTCATTTCATCCCAATCAAGGTGATAATATCACTTTTACGTAAGCAGTTAATGAAAGCAACAGGACACATACGCATAACGGCATTCTAGAGGCTGATATAACCTTGGATCCATGAGTAATTAAAAGTTATATTAGCCTCTATAGTGTCGTTATTAAACAATAATAATTCCACTTGGATAAAAAGCTACTGTAATAATTTAACTCCACTCATATTTTAAACACACTCAGAAGGATAACTGACCCCAAACAGATAGGTCTACATAGAGATGGTGAGCTTATTGTTTACCCTAATATTAATGCCCCGCTATCTTCTCGGATACACAAGAAAATCATCAGGGCTTTAAATTACTCGGATTTGAAATAGAAATTTCGTCCCATCTTAAAACAGTCATTTTTTTAGATTTTACTTCAAAACTTTCAAATGGCAGTTTTTTACCTTATCACAAAGGAAGTAAACACTTCAATCTACATGAATGCTAACTCAAAACATCCCCACCAAATAATCAACAATTTTTCACAAAGAATACGAAAATAATAAAAAAGTATGAATTGGAGATTCAGCAGGATCTTGAAAACAAAGATTAAAAAATCATAAATAGTCTTTCCCCGAACCCCATCCAAAATATCAAACAGCTCTTTCTAAATATCTCCGGGAATTAAAAGACAGAAACATCTCATCAGGGATTAACTGGAATATTATCTCTAAACACTAATAGCTTCAGAAATAGACGTAATTCACGTTTAGATGAAAAACTTAGAATAATTAAATTTAGAAAAATCGCCAGCTATTAAACCAGAGAAATGAAATCATTTTTAAATGCTGTCATAATAACAAATATAAATTAACTGTTTAATAAGATTTGCACCTCTCTAATTCATTTTCCATCTTGTGTTGAATATTGTGTTTTTTTACTTATTGGGGGAACTGAAGTTGACTTTGGTCTATATATTTGATATATATGCCTAGATCTGTACATTTATTTTATTATTTGTCTGCAAATTAGTTTTTTGTGTGTATGTATAAAGTTTGTATATTTTTTGCAAATGTGTATTTGCAAGTTTGGGTATATATGCGGATATGGTTTTTGTAAGTGTGGGTAAATGTGTGTATGTGGATATATTTCTAGCTAATGTGTTGTATGGATATTGGCATATATATGGATGTGTAGTTTATATATATATATATATATATATATATATATATATATATATATATATATAATCGATATCAGGATAGCGAGAAGTTAAATATAAAAGTGGATATTTAAATCATTACCCGGTATGCTTATACGCAATCCACAGGCCAAATGATATCAATGTGACAAACTAATACAAAAATAATACAAAAAGCTAACAAAGAAAAAGATAGTTTTAGTTTGTCTCACGTAGATAACATGTTTGGGTTTTGTTCAGAATCTTCTCTCAAAGGACATATCAGAATCCTAGTGTGGATTCAGTCTAGGCCGATTTACAATTTCCATTCACCTTGCAGTCCGCCAGGTACAAAATAAGTGCAGAGAAAAAAATCTGGAACTCTATATAGCCTTCATCAACCAGACTAATTTTTTTGATACAATCAATAGAGTTACATAATTTACAAATATGGCTGCCAAGAAAGTTGTATTCTGATCACTGTGATTGATTTGGTACTCTCTGGAGGGCAGACATCAGAGAACTATGAGAATATCAACGGTGGAAAGCATTGTTTTGCCCTAGTACCAGTGTTGATAAATCTCTACTTTGCCTACGTTCTTATCCACGCTCTCAAAGACAAAGTCGATGGGATGCTCATAAGGTATAGACTGGACGGTTCTCTTTTTGATGGTAATGCGAAAAGTTCTCTTTTTTTATGGTAATGCGAAAATTTCAGCATAATTAATTGAGAATTATTTTACGTTAACTACTGATTTATATCTCACCTCGACGCTAGTTTTCATATTACATAGTGAAATGAATAAGTTACGAAAATATCTATAAATAAATACGCCCACGTTATTTCTCATAAAATACAACAAAGCGTTTAATGAATGAAAACACAATGTGATGAATCGAGTATTATTTATTCGATGTATCTTACAAAAAAGCCTTTTTTTGTTCTTTGTTTTTTTTAACGGAAATGTACTTCCATTCAGAGAAAGACCACAAGGATTCAGTATTTTGCTTTTATTTTATTAAACGACGGAATGCGAACATTTTCACATCAGTTGTATGTTTTCTCTCATATTGTCTCTACTCACACCTACGCGTACACAAGCACGTGTGCTGCAAAGTATGTAGGTTCACAGTCGGTGGATGTACACATACGTCTACAAATGCAGTAAGCTTTTAATAAATATTCTTTAAGTACACTGGTGTCTCATAATTAGTATGACAGTAAATGTATAAAAACATACAAATTATAATACATAAGATAAGAAATCACACATGTATATCTATCTGTTTATCTGTCTATTTATCTATCTATCTCTATCCATATATATATATATATATATATATATATATATATATATTGCGCAAATTAGTTGAAACACAACTAATAATGTTTTCTTAGGATCTTTCACACTTTACTTGATTACGTATACGTCGTGTCTAGACTTTGTCTTTCTCTGCTTACCGCATTTTTTTTACGTTTTGAACTGATAATCCCGTTTGTTTTTTCGCTTTGATGACACGAGTGACAGTGGAATCAACCTTTCCTCGACGCTAATTTTCATATTACATAGGGAAATGAATAAGTTACAAAAAAATCTATAAATAAATACGCCCACGTTATTTCTCATAAAATACAACAAAGCGTTTAATGAATGAAAACACAATGTGATGAATCGAGTATCATTTATTCAATGTATGTTACATAAAAAACAATATCCACGATCTCTCTGTAAAGCTTGCTAGTGTTTTTCTTGAAGCGTTACAATTTTCGGACGCTTTCTTGGAGTAAAGTACATCGCCGACAATGGGCATAGGACAACTAATCGTCAGTCTAGAGAATAATGTCTGGGCTTGGCAAAAATATGATGCAATGCTTTTCACAATTTAAAAAAACTTCATCATAGACCCCGAAAATAAATTCATATGGTTGTACACCAGGGCACATGACCTAATCTAAGGAGAAAATATAAATCGATTATATCCTGCTATAATGATAATATCACTAAGATAGTGTTCAGAGAGATATGGGAAGTTGGGGGATGGTCTTTATCGTCAAACGTTGATTTTGAGGAAAGTATCAAGGCGACAATTTTCATATTGTATGTCAAAGAACAAGAAAAAAGTTATATATATATATATATATATATATATATATATATATATATACCCTTTTCCAAAGTATATACATATATTTAGGTACCTCCATTACTTCACAAAACACCAGCATAGTATAAATTTTAAGGTTCAAAACTTAATAAAACGAACATTTTCCATCAAAATGTTTCAAATGTTATTAAGAGGAAACATCAAAATAAGTTTTATTTATTTTATAAAATTTTTAAATCCCTTTTAAATTGTTCGAAATCTTGGCTGAAAATTTTGTTTTGATTTGAGTTAGCGTTGCAGAAAATCTTACGATTGTTTACAATCGATCACGTAATTTTTTACGTAACTCACTTTTTCCTTGACAAACACATTAATTTGGAAATTCTCGCAAACAAAAAAAAAACAAATAATTGTCGGAATTTAATGAAACTTTCATTTACAAACGAATAAAATTATTTTTGAAATTATTATTTTTTTAGATATTGATGAAAATTCTTTTTCACTCTGTTACCCCACCTCTATGTAAATATATGAAATTTTAATAAATTTTAATTTTTTGCAATTTATTTTTTATTAGTTAAAGGCATAACTCATTGGGGAATATAAATCATCTATTTTTTTTATTTAAAATTATTTGGCACAATCCGAAAATCTACTACGAATAGTAATATAAAAAATGCAATAAAACTCCGATATAATTTAATTTGATAAGCTTTTAATTGTTGGAATAAATAATAAGAATTACGGACATTATAGTCTGAAAAAATTTTTACGATTACTAATAAAACTTTCAAAAAATTGTTTTCATTTTTTTATTATTATAATAATTCATAAAGTTTTAAAAATCTTTTAAAAATCTTTTAAAGAACTGTTGTCTTTTTTAGTTAACTATTGATGATTATTTTGCCTATCAAAAAATAAAAAAGTAATAAAAAATTTTCACCTGTTATATTTTTAAAATAATAAAAAAAATTTTGAATGTGTAAATAAATATGTTCATTTAAGTACGATCTCCCATAGGGGTCATAACAAGTTTCCATAGGGTTCGTATTTATTTTAGAAGTTAACAAATGTTTTGGATTTTTCGCCTTACATGGAAAACGACAGAAACTTCACATTGATTCTGATTCAAATCTTTTCAAGACGTTTATAAAATTCAACAGCCTGTTTTGCAAGTCATTCCTTAAACATTTATAGCAACTTTTACATTTTAATTCCTAATTTTGTAATTTTGTTAAAAAATATATATATAATAATTGTGAAATTCACAATTTGTGGAAGTACCTAAAATATGAAAAAAAGATATTAAAAATAAAAATGAATAAATGCCATAACATTTCATAAATTATTGAATTAATTCTGCCGTTATTTTCATTCTGTTACTTAATTGTAATTTTTTTTTAAATTTTCTAAAACATCTTCAAACTTAAGTCTAGAATACTAAACTAACTAAAATTCCATCAAATATTGGATAATTGCTGAAAACTGTGTTAAACTTTTAATTTTAACTCAGTTAAAAATAAAAAAAGATTTGTATGAATAAGATTTATACCAAATTCATCTTCCGTACTTTTGGCCGGATACTGTAAATCGCAGTTGTCGGCTGCTGCTGAGGTGCTGATAAGGTGTTGACAGCTGTGATAACAAGGCTACCGTAATTGAGAAAAAATTTATGAAACATTTTTCAAGCAATAAACAAGTAATTCTTGTTTAAATCAAAGTAAGTTTAAATTCGGTAATTTCAAGAAAATAATGTATCAGCGCGGTATATTTTATTTTTGTAAGATTTTTTAAAACTGAGAATTGGCTTCTGTTTACAATCGATGAAAAAAATGGAGGAAAATTGAAAATTAATTTTTTTTTGTTTTAAATTTAGAAAATCTTTGATTTCGATCAATATAATTTCGGTTTAAAATACACCAGGGTATTTTGCTTACTGGAAATACTAAATTCAGTTCCTTGACATTCAATTAAAGCTAATTTTAAAGCTTGAAGATAACTTATTTATTTTTAAAATTTAAATTTAAATTTAGGTATAGAAAAATGACTGGAGGTCCCTACAATATTCTTTTACATACAAATATATACTTTGCAAAAGTTCGACAGTTTCGACAAGGTCTCCTGGCCTTTATAGGTGACTAATAATTCTCTATCTTTTAGTCTCTCTCCAAGAGGTGGGATGTGGGAAGACTTTAGCAGCACTATTGGTGCTTTCTCGGAAAGTGCTCGAACGAACTACATTCCCTGGTTTCGCGAAAGCGAATTTTCCGGGCAAAAACATGCCGTGTTATTTACAAACCATCTACATTTCGTCCGCACTCCATCGGCAAAAAGTAAATTCGACTCAAACAGCATCTTTCCGCGAACCACTGCTCTAAGGAATCTACTACAAACAGGATGTTTCTTCGTTTACTACAATTTTAAACGTTTCACCGCTAGAGTTAACCACTATTTTCCTCTTCTATACGCACAGATTGTTTTCTATCTTCACCCTCTGTCTTGAGTAACTCTATGATCTTATAAAGGAGGAACCTTACAGGAAAAATCTCGAAGCAGCAAACATTTGGTTATACTGAAAATTCAGTTGATGGGACGAGTAAGTAACAGAGTAGTCTTACAGAAAATGCCAACAGAAAGAACTCTTATACTGAAAGTTAGGTTGTGACATATGAAATGCCTTTGACCTATAATGAGGAATGAGATTTTGGAAAACTTAAACCCTTAGGAGCATAATTAGTGCAAGAGAATCAGGGATTGGAAGCGAGATCAATGACAATCGTGTGTGAATGGCTAACGTAAAGTGAGAAGGAAACCATTGAAACAGGAAAAAAAACTAAGAATCACATGCGATAAAAAAGTATGGAGAGCCATGATTGCCTATAGATTAAAGCACGCAGCACTTACAAAAATAACTAGCGAAGGAGGCTGGATAACACTACATACAAAACGCGACTGGGAACAGAAAAATAATTGTCATATAAAGAAAAAATCATTTTTTAATCGAATTAAATCATCAGTATATAATAAAGCAAATTATCAGGATCATCGCCTTCCAAAATATCTTATCCTTCAAAATCTATTGTGCGTAAATGAATATAACGAACCCAACGGGAATTGGTACTCGACTCTCAGATTCATAATTCCGAGCCATTACCCATTGAACCACTGCACATCTAACCTTAGCGCACCTGATATTCCAAAGTCGTCACTCATCAAGGTACTGACCAGGTTCGACGTTGCTTAACTGCGGTGGATCATACGGAAACCGATGTTTGAATGGAACTTGAATTTATCCTACCTTATTAGAAATATCGATTTTGGATAGGTTTCCCTTGAAAATTTTTTATGAGTTTCAAATATTTAAATTACACAACAGAATGATAGAAAATATAAATTTTCAAAACAAGGTTTAAATCGTGACATGGGCACAAGAACGGAGCATCTAAAATATACTTAAATTTGATTTTAATCATATCGCCCCAAGCAAAGCAGTTTACTACAATTGATGCGCAGGGAGTTACATAGGAGGAAAGCTACGAGAAAGAGTGACAGGTTATAGGGGGTGTCAGAAAGTAGGTAAGAGAAGGATAAGAATACTGATGAGAGTGACCTGGACTGATAAAGAAGCATGAAAGAGAGGATGCAAGTCAGTGAGATGAGAGATGACTGTTGTCTTTACATTTAAATTGTTGGAGATTGACGGAGAAGAAAGTAAACGGAAGGGAATTCCACACACGGAAAAAGTGAAAAAACAATGCTGTAGTAAAATTTGTGTTTACCTTTTATTGGTTTCACAGTAAAAGGGTGGGACCTAGTTGCTAATTTTGTGGCTCGAGTAAATTCATATTTAGGCGGCACCAGAGAGCATTCTTCATTAGAGCAGAAGACGTGAAAGTATTTGTAGAAGAGACACAGGGAAGCCATATTGCGCCGGTGAGAAAGCGACTGTATCTGAACTGCCAAGTCGGGATCGATCACATTATAGATTCTCCGTTGGATGTTGTCAAGGACCACTAGGTGGATAGCAGGGGCAACCGACAAATATTGCAGCAGTATTCAATGAACGGGCGGATAGTAGATTTATAAAACTGATTAAGTTTTATGATACAGCAATTTCCACAAGAGATCATCAATGTTGAATTGTTCTTTTGCATGGAATATACACAAAGTATTTTAAAGATCACCTTGTGGAAAAATGTTAAAAAAATGAAAATATAATATGAGCATTAAAACTACAGAAAAAATTACTGCCCAGATTACGTAAATAAACGGAGAGTTTCTCTTCAAGTTTTTCCATTTTTCAAGGAGTGACATAAACGCGATCAAAAGCAACAGAAACAAAGAATAAAATATGTAAAAACTTGTAAACCTGCATTACGAGAGAATAGAAAAAAACCAGTGTGACTATAAATGACCCATTCTGGCACGCGTCTCCATATATAAAATTGTTCGAACTGGGAAATGTTATGAGAAAAGAAAAACAATTCGTAAATTAAATCAGAAAGTGGTTAAATGTTCTCCGAGAATTTCTATAATAAAACCATAAAATTTTTCGAACAAATGCCTTGTAATATGAATATTTGGTGACATCACTCAGTATATATATTTATTATATAAAAAAATTCTGAATTCTTTCATAGTTTAATAGCTATTTCAACGAAAAAATTCTCGCTTCTTCAAAAACAAAAAAAAAATTATTATTTCAAATATGGTACAAAAATTCACATACCAGAAGAAGCCCAAAAACATATCCATAGACTGGAAATATTTGTGTTGTTTTTTTTTTTTAAACGGGTGGGGATTAAGAAAAAAAATTCACAAATTTGTCATCCAGATATAAAAAACAGAATGGCAGAGACTGAGATTCATGACTCGATATTAGAAGAAGAATGTTAGAATACGTCTGTATTAAAGAATCAAAAAATAAAATTTAACCGTTTCACAGGAATAGAAATGGTGGGAGAAAAGGAAAAGAAAAGACAAATGGGATAGGCAGAGAGAAGGTTAAGGAAGAAATAAGACATAGAAAAATATTTTTAATAGCCAAGGTGACGAATAACCGGCTTCAGATGGTAAAAGGAAGGGAAGTTATATTTTGAAGCCGTCGATATTTGTGCTAGCACGAAGTGAAAAGAAATCTTAGCTGAAGTTTTGAGCGCCCTAGCCTTGTTCAGACGGTTGTTCACGGTAAACAACATTCTCTTCCCCCAGAAACTGTAACTAAAGTTCACTCAGCAAAAGTTGCTGGTGGGCTCTATGGGTGTTAAGCAGAAATGCAAGCGTTCGCAATCTAGTAAACAGACATCTTTAGATACGAGTAGCCAACCCTATATATATATATGTACACACACATATATATATATATATATATATATATATATATATATATATATATATATATAAAATATTATTAACTATAGCAACAACAATACCAATAGTAAAACTAGTATTAATCAAGCTATAATTTAAATCGTCTTGTATAACCCACCGAAAACAAACTCGGAGGGAAAAAAGGGAAACAAACAAGGAACAAACGTAAGAAAAAAAAACCCTTAAGATAAAAACCCTAACACTAATGCTCTCAATACCTCGTGTTTTGATGCCTTCTTCGTTTTTATTTGAGTTCATATATATATTTGCTATCTGAAATCTCTGTTGTCAGCCAATTTCACTGACGAGCCGTTAGGTGAAACCCTAGTCGGTTGTTGACTCCTGCTTAGATTTCTGCTCATATATATATATATATATATATATATATATATATATATATATATATATATATATATATTATCCCCTGTCTATCGCACGACTCGAAGATTCATGCGTTATGCAATCATCAGCATATTTCAAACTGACACTTTAATAGATTTTAATTTAAGTTCATTCGTTATTCATAGCAATTAAATCTTATAAATCGATGTTACTGCATTTTTAATAAGATCAAAATTTAAATATTCTACGATTACATGAGGATAAAAATTTAATTTAAAATAAAAACAAAAAATAAGAAAATGCAGGGAGAAGAAATCAAAGGGGTGTAAATCATGAGTCTTAAAATTCAAGTATTTATATACTACATATAGATAAATATTAATGAAAATTAAAATTTTAAAATAAAAATTTAAATAAGATTAAAGAAAAGAAAAGCAAAAGAAAAAGAAAAATTAAAAATTAAAAATGTTAAAAGTAAATTAAAGGGGGTTTAATTCATAATTTTTAAAAGTAATATTGCGCGGGAAAAAGAAAGAAAGAAAGAAAGAAAGAAGGTAAATGTATAGAGGGATCTATATCAATTTGGGTCGAAGGATTTAAGTATGTTTTTTTATATGGCAGCATGTGGTCATTAAATCACTTTTTTTATTAGAGCACATTTGGATTCTTGTTATGGTTTATGATGACAAGTTTTTTGTTTTTAAAGCATAGATTACATTTATATCCTTTTCCATTTTCCTTTTCCATTTAACTACGATATTCCAGGAAATAAATGGGTTCTTACTGTTGATTTTTAATTTCCAAAAATATATGGATAAAAATTGCTACTGCTGTATTTACTCTTGATAAATCTTATCTTCCACCTGTTAGAAGTGCTTCCAAAGTAAAATTTAACATCATTATCATCTGAATGAATTCGAACTCTATAAACAAGACTTTCGGGCATACACTGGACATTCAATTGGCAGGTTTTACTTTTTCAGCATTGCAATTATTTTTAGACGGGAAATTTTTCCTATTATTTGGGTGATAGATGTTACATATGTAAGCCAAATATTTATTTTATATCAGAGCATTATGTTGTGAAATGTATTTATCAATGTTTTAAACGTAAATATAACTTTGATATTTTTTTAAAGATTTCTTTAGCGTGTGTGAATGGTAGAAGTGTTTATGAAGTAAGTTAAGGAATATTTTACCAATGTTAGTTTGAACGTTACGACTCAAGTGTAGGTTAAACCAAATAATGTTACTTTTACGTGATTTCTACTTATTTCTGCTTACCTTGTTTTAACGGAATATTCTAAACTAGTGTTGAGTTTACTTTTTTCTAAAGCAGTAATGTATTTAATTTTAGAATTGTCAAATCATACACCTTGTATTAAGCAAATTTGGATTCTTGATAAGTTTTAAGATGACAACTTTTTCTAAAAGGCATCGATTACATTTATTTGGTTTACATTGTAATGGTTCGATTCAGCTACGTTATTCCAGGTAATCATTGGGTTAATACTGATGATTTTTAATTTCCAATAATGTATTGTTAAAGCAGTTCTTTTGCTGTATTTACTGTTGTTTAAAGAAAACATTTGGTTATTAAATCTTATCTTCCACCCGTTAGAAATATTTCCAAGGTAAAATTTAACATCATTATCATCCGAATGAATTCGAGCTCTATAAACTATATTTGGGATATGCACTGGCCATTGAATGGACAGGTTTTATTTTTTCGGCAGTTGCAATTATTTTTAGAAGGGTCATTTTTCGCTATTAGTTGGGTGATGGATGTTGTTTATGTGGGCCAAATATTTATTTGATATCATAGCATTATGTTGTGAAATATATCTATGTTGTTAACGCAACTATAACTAACTTTGACATTGTTTTTCTTGAAGATTTTATTTAGTGTACGTGAATAGTAGAAATGTGCGTTGTGACGCAGTGGATATCGACTCGGAACGAGAAATCGAGGAGCCGAGTTCGAATTCCAGCCGAATTCATTGCATTCACTTACGCGCAAATACCCTTGGGAATGGTATCAATCTTCTGCACAGTCAGTCATGTCTCTTTCGAGACATGATCGCTCAAGCGTTTATCACGTATGGAACTTAACTGACTGACTGAATAGTAGAAATGTTTATGAATAAAGTTAAGGAATAGTTTACCAATGTTAGTTTAAACGTTACGACTCAAGAGTGGGTGAAACCAAATAATGTTACGTTTACATGATTTCTGCTTTTTCTGCCTACGTTACTTTTTTAACTTTTAATTTTAAATTTAAATTTACTTATCGGATCATAGCTCACTTAGGACTCATTTAAAAACACGAAAACCTACCGAATATAATCTGAAAAATACTGGTAGAAAATACAAGTATAATAACTACATCTACATGTAAAAAGGATGAAAAATAATGGAAGACCTGATAATAAAAAAGAAAAAGCCAATACTTAATAACAGTAACTACGAATATGGACTCAATATGCTGTCCGTGTTTGGAAAATAAATATACTTTTAATTTCATATGAATACATACAAGAATACACATCCGGTTAAAAATTAAAAAAATATAAATCACCCTTCATAATAGCTAAAAGAATAGCCGAAAGCGCTCGGATATGTTTTTACACACTTTGTGACTAGAAAAGAAAACATCGGTACAAACGCAAGAAAAATTAAATATAAACTTAATCTCAGTACATTATGAGACGTTTTTAACGAAATGTGTAGAAAAGAAGGATTTCTGCTCAAATACGCAATCTCTCTATATTTCTCTCTCTCCCTCTCTCTCTCTCTCTCTCTCTCACACACACACACACACACACAAACACCCTCTCTCTCTCTCTCTCTCTCTCTCTCTATATATATATATATATATATATATATATATATATAGCAAATTTAGTTTAAAATGACAGACAAGGTTATACTGAACTATGGCTAAGTCATTATATAATTATATGTAATTCTTTTTGATTTTAGTGCATAAATCATGTAAAAATTGCCCGAATGTTTTATATATTCAAACGCTTTCGGCAATATTTTTAGTCATTATTAAGATTAATTATATTTTCTTTTAACGTAATATACGAATCATTTTATGTATTCATCTATAAATATAGGAAACAAAACCGTATTCCAAGCAATAGCTATAATAAGAGTCCAAAAACAAAATTCAAAACCGGTGCAAAAGAATATACTTTATTCATTTCATCAGAAAAGCGGAAAAATCCAAAACTTATGTAATTCTCAATAAACACACTGAAATTAATATTTTGTTATTTTTCTTCAAGTAATTTCGACTATCGTTGATTTCAAGAACCAATGTGGTGTTTGTGTGGTACTTAAAATTTCTTTTTCGTCATCCTGCTGTTCTTGATGTGCATTGTGGTGCAGTGGATATCAACTCAACACGAGAGGTCGAGGTGCCGAGTTCGAATTCCAGTTGAATTTCTTGCATTCACTTACCCTTGGTAATGGTAATATTCCGTCTCTTTCCTCTAGTTATGGGATAAATAATAAGACAGATTGAGTTCTATAATCTTGGTTGGCAACCAGCCTACCGCAGAAAGCAACGGCAACCTACTGCGGGATAATCTTCTGCCCAGTCAGTCATGCTTCTTTCGAGACGTGATCGCGCAAAATGTGTATCACATATGGCATTTAACTGAATGACTGTTATATATATATATATATATATATATATATATATATATATATATATATATCTATATATATATAAGAAAAATTAAGGCAAACACGTTATTTCATGGTAAATCGGAAGTATATGGCCTATTTCAGGCGAACCGGTATCAGCTTCCGTCTTTATATTACGAAGGATTTCACACGAATCCTTTGTAAAATAAAGACGGAAGCTGATGATGGTTCATCTGAAATAGGCCATATACTTCTGATTTACCATGAAATAACGGGTCAGCCTTAATTTTTCTTATATTTGCTCTATATGTATTTATATACATATATATTTATAGCTCTCTTAGAGAGTTATCCTACCACTGTATGTGCAGGATACTCCTTTGGATTCTTCTATATCCACATCGCATGCTGATATATATATATATATATATATATATGCTTTCTCACATTAAATGCAGGGTTTAATATAATAATAATCGATGGAATACAGGGTACGATGAGTAAATTGTCGTCATGTTATTTTTTTCGATTTGTATTTTGTCGACTGCAAAGTATAGTAGTGTCAGTTGGGCACCATTTGTAGAAAAAGATCCCTGTGACGGGAAATGGCATGCTGTATCTCTTAGCACCGGAAGCTCTAATACTAACATTTCAGAGATTTGGGAATCAGTCTGAGGAGAGTTCAGAGTATTCGTAAAAAATTTGATGTGTATATGGTGATTACGAAGGTTTTCGAAAGATCGCTATTGATGACGACGTTGTGCCTACATTCACATGCTCCGCAGGACCTCGGACATAACATGAATGTTTACATTTATCGCCTTGAGGAGGTAGTTATACCATGGGGCAAGAAGTTTGCTACTAGAAGACCCTATGCTTGGGAACAGGATTTGCACCATGTCCCATAAGCAGGAGAAATATGTCATGGGTTTCAGGGAAATTCTCCGACCACGTCGCCATTACATCTGGCCACGCAACTACATACTCTGCAACTCTTTTGATTTTTAGTTGTGGATTATAGTTGAGCGAGTGCTTAACAAAACTCATTTTAACAGCAAAGATGAATTGAAGTCAACGATTATGGAAATAGCAACCAGCCTAAACAAAGAGACAGTCCAGAGAAGATGCAGAAAATTCCAAAATCATTTAGAGGCCGTGATTGAAACTATTAGCGATTTTAATAAATAATTTTACTCTCTAGTATTTCAAGATATGTTTGTGTAATTTTAGTAAATATATCTGCTAAAATGAAGTATCAATGTTATTTTCATTTTTGTGTAATTTAAACGATAATTCATCCATCGCACACTGTATGACAGAGCTATTTATGTATTAATAAATATTAATTTTTCAGTTCAGTAAACATTATATAATCTCTGGACTGCGCTAACATTGGATAAACCAGATATTTTTTTCATAATTTAACTAATGTAACGGTTAGATTATACACAGAACTTGATGACTACGTTGTGCATGAAATTTCGAGTCGTGCTACCACTGAGGAAAAATGTATACGTATTATATATTGTCTAAAAACAACATAATAATAATTCAGAAAAATCATATTTAAAATAAGTTGATGAAGCTGTACGTCACAATACATTGGAGAAACATGCAAAAAAAGATGTATTTAAGGACACAACAGTGACCTCATACATAATAATTTAACAAATACACTGACCATACAGTGAAATAAATTCAACACACAATCTCGACCTAAAAGTGCCATATTCATATAATTTACTCAGAATGAAAATCCTCGAGAATACCGCAATCAAATAGTATCAAAATATTAATCTACACCCCATTTTTTTCCCAATTGCACTTTTTGTAATAGAAACATTACTTCCCCAAGCGATAGCGGCAAGTGGAAAATCCATAATCGCCTGTATCTTGAAATAACACAGGATATAAAAAAGAAGATGAAGAAAAAGAAGAAGAAGAAAAAGAATAGGAAGTCTCCCCCATTTACACGTTTTTGCATGGTTGACTTTTTATCTGTTACTGACATATATTATTCAATCAGGAATTATTGTGAATTTATATTAATTCTTATTGAATAACAGAAGTAAGTATATTACTATTATTATATACAATCAAATTATAAATATGCAAACAATATACTTCATATGAAAGTATGTCATATAAATTCTCTTCTACTGTGCAAAATGACGTAATGAAATCGCTAATCCTTTTCAGTTGAGCTAATGAATATTTAAGAGTCTTTTATAATCTTCTAGTATTCAACGTTTTGTTATTGTTTATAGATATTTTATTTCAAATAAATTCATTTCTTTTTATGCATTGAGCTCATCAGGGAATGAAACGCGTCAGCTAAAACTGAATATAGTTTTCTGCTTGTTGCTTTCTTTTATTCATATTCTTCATTTCTTCTACTATATCTGAGATTTAGAGAAGATTTACACATATTTATGAATTTATACTTGATCTCTCTGTTATACCGGACACTAATTTATTAACACCAGAACTGAAAATGAGATACCTCATATATATAAATGTATATATATATATATATATATATATATATATATATATATAAATGCAAACTTATATATAAATATATATATATATAAATGCAAACTTATATATATATATATATATATATATATATATATACACACAAGCTACACTCGAAAAAACCTCTGCGCATATACGCGGAAAGAAAAAATGTTTGTAAAGAAAGCAAGAACTAAGCACATGAACATCAGCCAAAGCGATTTGGACCGAGCGAGTACGTAGCCCAAAGAAAAATCCCGAGACTAGTAATCAATAACAAAAAAGAGCTCAATACGTAAGCAGAGCAGAATAAGTAAATTAACCTTGTGAGCCAACAAATCTACCAAGGTTTCACCTAGACGAATCTTCAGGAAAGGTAGCCAACCTTCTCTGAAGATCCGTTTAGGTGAAACCTTGGTAGGTTTTTTGGTTCACTAGGTTAATTCACTTATATATATATATATATATATATATATATATATATATATATAAACATGTTACGGAAATTAACGAATTTTAACGAAACTTGGTTATAAGCAACCGACAATTTGTAATGAATTAATTTCCGTAACATGTTTACATTTGTTGACATTAAGATACATTTCAGTGCAGATATGCTTGTTTAAGGTAAAATCGAAAATTGTGTTATATAAGAATGATAAAAACCTCGTCTGATCAAGAGGCTATTCATAGTCGAGTGGTCAAGACGGTACCAGATCAAATGGTATGCTTCCCCCTATGTAATAGGGGTCGCAGATTCGAATCATGCTGGATAGCACACATTTTCGTAATAAAAATTTATCGTAAATAATCAGGCCGGCAGATATTAATATAAAAATACTGTTTAATTAAAAACAAAATATCTACTTAAATACGAGTATCGGTAAAAATAATGTTCAATATAATTCATTATATATATATATATATATAAATATTCCCTTACCTCCTAACCACTCTTTGCATTTTCTTACGTCTTCCTTTTTGTTAAACCCAAACGCCGTGTCATCATAGTCTCTATATGACTATATTTTACTTCCTACTTTTTTTTAACCTGGATCCTTTTTTTTTAACCTTTCACCATGTCTCTTTTAGTTCTCTCTTTCTCTCCCGTTTTCCTCTTTTTGCTCTTTATTCTCTCAATGTCTCTTTTACAATCCCCCATTTTGGTTTCTCATTTTCCCTACCCCCTTTACCTAGCACACAAAAATTTACCAATATAAAGAAACGAATCTTCCATCTCCCTTCCAAAAATAGCGTTTACTACCAGATAAGACATTGTCCCCTCAATGTCGAAACAAAATGTACACTTTGAAATAGATTGTAATTTGCACATGTTCTAAATTACAATTAATAATAAGTATCCATAGCTCTATGTCTATACTGAACACTGTTTAAATTAAAATTTTGAACTTTGTTAATATTTTCTTCGTTCCTGATTCACTTGGATATATATATATATATAATTTTTCGAGCTAAGTATGAGCTTCACATTGTCAAGTAGATGATTTAATGATAGAGATGTTATTATCACTCAGTAGCTTAACAGGAAGTTGTAGACAAGACTGTATTTAACGCTTCCCTGCTACTAGGAAGTGGATGCGACACAAGGTGAGTGTTTAATGTGGTAAGCCGAACGCGTCCGAGAACAATTTTCAATTATACATATACATAGCGCTGAAGGTAACATTAAATTTCTGAATTAATAATAGATATATAATAAACCATGTGTATAAAAGAGTGTGTTTACGATTGTCTTTTGACATAAAACCAGCATCTCAGATCTTAGAATGAAACAGTCTGGTTACCCACTCGTATGAAATTGGTATGCTTCACTTTGACCTAGAAAAGTGTACAGAAACCTGGTGGACATTACGTAACACATGTTCAGTTTCTGAATTCAGACTGTCATAGACTTGTTGCCAGCTGCGGCTCAAAAGTCCAATCTGCCCTTAATAACTGATATATAGCTAGACGAAGACGAAGATGTGATTCTCTAAACGCAGACTAGATGTGGCACAATGCCGAACACACGAGGCAATCAGTGAACTCACTACTCTATTTTAATGATTGGGCACCTCGGTGCGGTGTAATGGTTAGCAGGCTTGTCTTGCTAGAACTACTTTATAACTGAGTAGTGAGTTCGATTCTCACTAGACGCCCTAAAGTTTTGTTTTTGTGCCACATCTAATCAGTGCTTAGAAAATTTACTACTCCATCTAATGATTCTAGCGAGACAAGCTTGCTAACCATTGCACCACTTCGAAATGCCCAAGGAATAGGGAAGACAAAAAGATCGGTTCATACATTCCGTAATGGTATTTGCGCATGAATATAACGAACAATAATAGAGCTTTAAGTTTGAATTTTATTTAACGGTTTATCTAACTCTGTAGTTTATTTAATGCCAAAAAGGTAGGGTTTTAAGGTACCTTCCATATGTTTGATTATAGTGAGAAGGTTTAGTCAGATTTTAATGAAAACTTTTGATTTTATTCTTTTTCTTATCTTAGGAAACTGAAAATGTCTTCTAGTTTTGTATAAAAAATGTTTTGCTGGGAATATTTTTTTTCGGTCGAAAATGTGTTATGGTAATAATTTTTTCTTTAAAACTGTATTGTTGGTCATATTTTTCCTACAAAAATGTATATTTTTCTATAAAATTGTGTGTATTTTGGCAGCATTTTTTCATTAATGCAGGTTTCATTGAATAATATAGACAAGTTCTGTCTATTAATTTTGTGTAGGATCCGTTCATACCGTCTGATACACTTGATGGTGATATCGTTGAAAGACAACAAAAAATCACAGTAATTGTTGATTTTTTTATCAGGTCTAAGCGTTCGGCTCACATAAGCCATTATCAAAGAGTAAATATTAACACACAGTAAACATAGAACATTTAAGCTATTAACAATAAAGAGAATTAAATTGAAAATATAAGTCCATCCCTACCGTGGCGGATGTCCGAAGACAGTGACAAAATAGTGGTGTTGTGGTCCCTGATCTGATTACAGGCATTTGAGTACGTTATTGGAAATATCAAAATTGATTGTATTCAAACCAGGTTTAAATTGTTTAATGTAGATTGCTTCGAGGATTTTTAGTTTCTGTTTATTATTTTCTTGTTTGAGTATGTACGTGTTATCAACGAGCGTTTTTCTATAAAATTCTATGTTTATGTTTTTGCATATATTTCTATAAAAGTGTATTTTTATACTTTCATAGTGTTTTGACCCTAGTTTGGGGTTAGCTGTTTGTCCGTAGCAGGGACCCTTACTGGTGCTACCACTCCGGGTCAGGGTCGACCTGACAACAGCAGCAATTAAGAGGTGGTTCCATGCTCGCAATCAGCGACCTTGCTGCCGGATGCAGTTTATCGTCATGCCCAGGACCAAATTGTAATTGAACTCAAACTAAGTTCTTGGATTTCTCATTTCAAACCGCTATCCATTACGCCACTCGCACATACCAAAAAATTAATTTCTCTGTTTTCTGTTTTCGTTTTCTTTCTTTTCTCACAGTTTTCTATCTTTCGACTATATATATATATATAATTATTAACAGTCAACAATATATATATATATATATATATATATATATATATATATATATATATATATATTACTATTACCGATTATTTCCATTTAATTTTCTCTTCTCTGTGGTTTCCCTTTTTTCGGTTTTTTTTTTTTATATTTTACATATATATATATATATATATATTACTATTACCGATTATTTCCATTTAATTTTCTCTTCTCTGTGGTTTCCCTTTTTTCGTTTTTTTTTTCTTTTTTTTTTTTGACATTTATAGAAAAGAATCACGAAACTCACGATATTTTGCCCTGGTTTTCATTATAAATTAGATACTAAAATAAGATACGTTTGTTTAAGACGCGTGCTTTTTAAGTCTGTCCTGACATGAACATTATTATAAGCATTGTTAACATTGACAGTGGGGGATTTTTGTCTCTTTCTTTCCTTACTCGCTATTAGTGATATAACCTGATTAATAATTTTCTCCTCTTAACACGGATACAGGTTATTCCATTGGAGATCGTCATAATGATTAAGAAAAAAACTATTTGTCGTCTAGAGCGGTTTCTCTAATGGAAAACCATATTACGAAGATTACTAGTGCCTCAAGTAAGATAAATACAAAAGATGTTTTTAGCATGACTCTACACGGAAGCATTAGAAATGAGGATGTCTTAAAAAACTAATGGCGACTGAGGGTCACGAACAGTCCTGAAATTTCAAAATATTTCTAGTTGATAAGATTAGCATTAAAATATTCTGCCAACATTATCGAAACATGTTTTTTTTCTTTTACAACAATTTCATAAAAGTAATCGACATGGCAGTTTCGGTTTTTGACGATTTCTGCGTGATTGTGTTTTCGGTGAGAGTTGGTGTGTGTTTAGGTCTGTACGTATGCACTAAATGATCCCTAACTTTAATGAGAGATTTGTGCATTTAAATCATCTACCAGTCTTGTTACTTTTTACACAAATGAAAAAACAATGTTTTGCATGCAGATTTACAAGGTTGAATTTTTACCTTACACAATGGAAAAGAAAATCCCACATACCGGTTTGTACGCGTTTGGATTTAAGACGAAATAAACTTATACTCACACATAAATAGTAAAAACAAACACACACACACAAATATATATATATATATATATATATATATATATTATTTTCAGATAGATTATATCTATAAATAAACAATATAAATAAAGACGAAATGAGGGAATTGATCAGATCAAGTGATAAAGTCTCAACGAGGCTGAAACGCGTCTAATTCTATCTATCTATCTATCTATCTATCTATCTATCTATCTATCTATATATCTATATATATATATGTTTATGACGGTACAAAAACGTATTATGACGTTAAAGACTAGAAAGATTTTGCTATGGAGTATGATAAATTTTAAAACAAAAACACCGGTTTCATGCCCTCTCGTCAGAACGGTACATGGGGAAAAATTATGAGAAGTCTGTGGCGGATGACGTGAATGACCTGACAGGAGAATATATATATATATATATATATATATATATATATATATATATATGTGTGTGTGTGTGTGTGTGTGTGTGTGTGTGTGTGTGTGTGTAAGGTATTAAATATTAAAAATGTACTCAATACAAAACTCAATAAGAAAAAAGTAGCGGAAATATATATATATACTCAATAATTAAGGTTTAAAACCAAGCTACCTGGATTGTAACTGTTAAGTATCTTCATGCACAATTACCTGTGGGAAAATGAATGGAGGCTTCACGTCGCCATCAGTAATGATCACTCAAAATACTTTCGTAATCACCATTAGACTCATCCAAGACTTTCTGAATCATCTCCACTGTTTTAAGATTGACATCCAAATACTGTAAAATGTTCGTATTACCAAGAAGTGCATCGAGTTGTTTCCAAATTTCTGTCAGAATTAATTTCATTATGTGCTATTTTTTTCACAGGCGGTGCCTAGCTGAAACGTCTATATTGTTCAGTCGTCAAAATAAAAATAAATAGAAACACTTCGCATGCGTGAAATTAAAAAATATAAAATATAAAATGGCTACCATTTCCTCATCCCACCTATATATATATATATATATATATATATATATATATATATAGTAATATTTATTTCAAATATGTTTCGTTAAAAACGACCGTCAAAGAAGATTTTATTAATATTTTATTTTATTTTTCCATTGTTGAGGCGTTTCGTACTTTAAGACTTTCTGACACGTGATCTGATTACCCATGTCCATGAAATTTTAAATTTCATCGTCTCTTCTCCTTCATACCCAAATGTAATCACATTAACGGGAACATCACTTTGTTCTTACGTTTTAAAAGACTAAACACGACAAATGAAAATGATATCATTCTTTGTCATATATACAGGGTGATTGAAATGTAATTACCCATTTTAAATACTTATGATTTATTTAATAACTATAATTTTTACAACAAATCGATATAAAATGAAAGCGCTTGCATGAGATTTTACACAGTTCATATATATATTTGAATAACTTTTTGATGCCACAAATCATAAATACCAATTTAAATATGTATAAAATCATTTAAAAATTATTTCATCTTTATATATATGATTAATGTGTTTAGGTTTGTCAATTAACTTTGAAATTCCGATCAGACAAAAAGTATTCACTCGTCAGAGCTTAGCTCATTACGAGAAAAAATGCTTTCGAAAATAACTTTTTTAACAGAAAAACACAGAAATAAATAACATGGACACACACACACACACACACACACACACACATATATATATATATATATATATATATATATATATATATATATATATATATATATATCCAGTCCGTAAACGGCGACAATAATCCGACATGATCAACTTAATATAAAATATTAAGTGTTATATCAGTATAGAGACGTCAATATGATATTTATATAGGAAAACCCAACACGTCATTTAGATTGGTTATAAATAATAATTCATTTCTATGAGTTAAATTAGCTCATTTTATCAGATCACAATATATTCGTTACATTTGTTACAAATATTTTCCCGGAAAAAGCAATTTAATAAAATGAAAAAGAACATAAGTAAAAAGATTTTAAAAAAAGAGACATTGGCGTTATCTCAGTAGGGATCCGGACCAGTCGCGAAGAGGTCATCTTACTTGGATAGTGACCATAAAATCATTACGCCTCCACTCATAGGCTCATGAATAAATATATACATGTAACCCTACATATTAACACATACACGTATACTTATTTATATAGTCATACATAAATGTCCATGCATCAAACATGTACATACAACTGCGCCTGTGTTTATACTTACCTATACCCATAGACTCACATTCATCCAGCCTCGCATATATATCTTGCGTCCACATGTTAACATGTATATATTTTCATAAAGACGAGATTTCAACGCAAATAGTACTACTATATTCAAGTATACTAACAATTATCATACATACTCACAAAGCATAATATTACTTATTAAGTATTTATTCAGATTTTCAAATTTTTAATCTCTCTATCAGTCAAGGTCCTGGGCATGACGATAAACTGCATCCAGCAGCAAGGCCTCTGATTGGGAGATTGTAAGGAGTATGGAATCACCTCTAAATTTCTGTTGTTCCCAGGTCCATCTTGACCCACAGCGGTACTTTCTGTTAGGGTCCAAGCTATGGGCAAATAGTTAACCCCCAAACTGGGGTCAAAACACTATGCATGTATAAAATACTCTTTTGTAGAAATATATACATAAAAATAAAATTTTATAGAAAAATATATATTTGAAGGACAATTTTACCGACAATACATTTTTTAAGAAAAAAGAACATTATTACCATAACACATTTTTAAAGGAAATAATTGTTGTCAGCAAAAGAAAAAAATCACTTTTGTGTAAAAACTAGAAGTTAATTTCAGTTTTCTAAAACAAAAAAATGCATAAAAAATCTATATTTCTGAGATGAGGTAGTATTTGCAGTATTTACATTTTTCGAATTATTGTCCTCATGTTTGTTGCCATTTGTACGACACTTCGGTGGTTGTACGCTCCAGCCATCGTCAGGTGCTAGGAATTTTGAACCGAACCCTTTATTTGTATTATAATATACTGGGGTATATCATCCTCATTCCTAGGATATAGACGTTGGTTAGTTCCTGTGACTTGACCCAAAGAGTTGTGAATTAAATACCAAGCTACAGCAGTGGCAAGCAAGTGACTTGCAGGGATAGAGGGAGATAACTCATTACTTCCAATCGAAACGCACCTTCAATTGATTTTCTTAACTTTCCTCATCAGAATTCTGCCACAGAGGTTTGTACTTCGACTAAAGCAAGCATTGATGCTTTTTTAACTACCCATGTATACCAGGAGAAACTATATCCGCTATATCCCACAAGTTGAGTGTAAGAACGTGATAGTTCTTATCACAAACACTGCTTGCAATAATTGTAAATGTGTCCTCAAATAGTCTAAGTCTTTGTCTGCTGATAGAATGAGGCACCGTATAACTTCTAATGAGTTTGATTCTCTTTAAACAAGCAGATATGTAATAGTATGTTAATTAAAACAAAGTTTTTATTCCTCTGCTCTTCAACCAGTTTAATGTTTTGACATCTGCTAATAGAAATAATGTCTTGCATGTAAACTTTCTTTAGTTTCTTCTATTGACTCATCTGGCGTATCTCAAAATGGAATGGCTATTGAATGATATACATATGACTCCATTCATAATCTTTGCTATTATCTCTAAACTGGATCACCACAAAGCCTGATGAGTTGATTGTATCCCTGCAATAGCCCTTAATAAATATGCTCCTGAATTGACTTCTGTTCCTGCTACACCCTACAAAAAATATTTACTTTCTTGCGTGTTAGAAATCCTCTTCTTTAGAATTTTATGAAACTCAGGTAAACCAACTGATTCTTCTATCAGCCTTCTACCTCATTTTGGCAAAGTAATATAACCTCTAATTGTAACCCTATTTTCAGATGGCTGGTATTAATTTTAAGGGATTTTCAATTTAAGAAAAGATTTCGTTAAAATTCGAGAATAAAATTATATTTCTCGGTAAAAATAACAGATGTGTTAACAAGTGGACAAATCCAGGTGCGAAATCTACTGAGTGCAAAATTATTATTATTAAG
The DNA here is from genome assembly GCA_037127315.1 of Ascarosepion bandense. Classification (NCBI taxonomy): domain Eukaryota; kingdom Metazoa; phylum Mollusca; class Cephalopoda; order Sepiida; family Sepiidae; genus Ascarosepion; species Ascarosepion bandense. The sequence goes on from JBBBDQ010000872.1 coordinate 8,486,647, forward strand.
CGAATTTATCAATGTTATTCAAGTCACGATATCTGTCAGTGGGTTTTGACGATGGGTGACCCTAGGTGGAAATGTAGCCGTATCAATTTCCTGTGTACTGGGTTACCAGGACAGTCGATAAGAACAGGCAGACAGAGGCAAAGTGTTTATTATTGGAACTCAAAATGATTAAATGTAATTCTTTTTATTTCGAGATGGTAAAATTTATATAGGGAGGGAAATGCAAACCCTACATCCCTCTTTCCCACCCCAGTCGTAGTGGTTGTTTCACAAAATCAGAAGCGAAAAACGAAGTTAGTGAGTCGCTCCCGTATATTAGAAGAGGTTGAAAAGATATTTAAAATACTGTAAGCTAGAAAACTCGCCTGCTGCTAGAAATAGCAGGAAACAGAAGAGAGAAATATTGCAAATTCAACCAACTGACCGCCCCGTAGAAATAATACAACATAAATGTTCTACTGAAATACCAGCCAACTGATATTTATTTTCGGATACTTGCTGGTAATCTTGTAATTATTATTATATATATATATATATATATATATATATATATATATATATATAAATCTACACCGTGTCGTTCTATTCTTGAATCTGGTTTTTATCATACACCAAGCCTCGTCAAGTGGTAATAAGATTCCAGTTTTGGTTTATCCAAGATCAACAACACAACGTGGGCGAAATATGCCAAAGATCAGAGAGGTGACTGGACGCAGCTAGGGATCATGTTAAATAATCAATTCTTGAAAAATATTACGTTCCAGCAAACATTACAACGCTTATCCTGGATTACTATGAAATCTTCAAATAAGGATCTCATCGGGACCAGTGAGATCGGACTGGCATAGACTAGAAAAGGGAATTATCACAGGCTGCATAATATCTGCTTCGCTTTTCACCCTTGCAATAAACATGATCGTCAAATCTGCTTAAAAGGAATTCCGTGGTCACATTACCAAAACTGGAATAAGGCAACCCCCAATAAGAGCTAATATGGACGATTTAACAGTCACAACGGCCTCTGTCACTAAATGTAGGTGTTTAGCACGTGGCTTAGAGAAGATTATTGCATGGACCAGAATAAAACTGAAACCGGGAAAATCAAGATCAGTAAGTCAGTTACGCGCCAAATGTGATACACGCTTGGGCGATCATGTCTCGAAAGAGACATGACTGACTGAGCAGAAGATTATCCCGCAGTAGGTTGCCATTGCTTTCTGCGGTAGACTGGTTGCCAGCCAAGGATAGAGAACAGAAGATTATTCCGCAGTAGGTTGCCATTGCTTTCTGCGGTAGACTGGTTGCCAGCCAAGGATAGAGAACATAATCTATCCTTTTATGTAATCTATAACTGGAGGGAAGGGATTAATACTTTTCCCAAGGTTATTTGTGCGTAAGTTAACGCAAGGAATTCAACTGGAATTCGGACTCGGAACCCCGAGTTTTTGTTCCGAGTCGATATCCATTGCACCACAACGCACATCCGCAGTCGGATCAAGATCAGGCAAGACAAATAAGAAAGAGTATCAAAAACTTCTTTAAAATGAAGTAAGAGCTAATGTGGAGGATGACAGAATTACAAAAATGTTGGGATTAAGCCAGCAAGGACCATGGACCAGATGGGAGAACAAAACGAAAAATTACTTGGTTTGATATATTATGAAATGAATTCACACACACAAAATTCCAGATCCAGGCAGTATATAATACACTACCCAACCCTGTAAACCCTGATATTTAGGGAAAATGAAACTCCCACGTGCAAGTTATGTTCAGGGAGAGCCTCACTCCAACATATACTTAGTGGTTGTCCCAAGTCATTAAGTGATGGGAGATATCGCTGGCGCCACGATAAAATTTGAAAGAAACCAATCGAAATATTCAACACAGCCATCCGGTATTTGAAATTAAACCAAAGAAAGAGGAAATTCAATTTGTAAGTGCTGGCGAAAAAAAAAACATCATGTAAGAGACCCACAAGATGTGTACTTTTCTCAGCTTCAGATTGGCAACTCATGGTAGACCAGGTTACCAGAACACATTCTAAGTACTTCCTTACGACCAGATATGGTCCTGTTTTCGAATTCAATAAAACAGATCATTCTGTGGGAACAAACAGTCCCATAGGAAGAGAACACGGAAGGTGCACACCAACACAAAATGAACAAATACCAAGAACTGGTGGATGACTGTAGAAGACGAGGATGGCAAGCAATATGCTACCGAATCGAAATTGGTGTGAGGAAAATCCCTAAACTTGGCCTTGAATAAAATGGGAATTACTGGGTTAAAAAAAGAGGAAAGTGACACAAACAAACCTAGATACAGATCTGGGATCATCCAGTTGGATCTGGATATGCCGAGATAATAATACCTGGATCGGATAAAATAACGATAGTGTCCGAGAGACTAAAAACCATGACGAGGAAATGAAACAATCTGTATTAACATCACCAAATGCGACGTAATATCTTCTTTTCTTTTTCTATTCATTTATGTATTCATATCAAAATTCATTTTTTTTAATTCGAAATATTTCATTAATATCATTTGCTTTACTTTTGTATTTTATTCCAGTTTTTTATCTATTCATTTATCTTTTCACTTCCTTTAGTTGTTTTTTTATTCATCCGAAATATTTCACTAATATCATTCATTTTTTCTCTAGTTATTTACATATCAGCTCTTCCAATATTTATTTTTACACTTTATTTATTCGTTTTTAGCTCGGACGATCACCGTATTAGTTACGATTTTCGATTTTGTAAATAGTCATATTCCTTCATCGCTATGTAATGGCATCTTCCACATCGTGTTTATTTATGTCTTTATTTTAGTATATTTAAACAGTTTTTTCTCTATCTTTAGCTATTTTAACCATTCATCTTTACATTATTATCACGAAAAATCATTTCTTTAATGATTTTATATATTTATTTAAAATATATTTAGACAGTTTTTTCCGATATTTATTGGAACCATTTATATACATATCATCATCAATGGACGTTCAGATTTTTTTTTATTTGTGGACAACTTTATTCTAGAAATCTTTCCTCTTCTTCTGTGCAACCAAAAGCAAAACATCATGCATTCTAACAACGTAGCCAGTAGAGATTAGGACACAGGCCTGATCAACCTTGGCTGGGTCAACCTGGGGAGAAGGTATGATGTGCGAAACCGTGAATGAACCTGGGTAACATCACTGATGATGTGTCCTAACTGTATCTAAATGATGTATTTTTCAGTATATGGCTTGTTAAATTTTACGCCACCCCAAATAGAACTGATCGCTTTTAATCGTCTCAGAGAATCCTTTTGAACCTTCATCAACATAGCTTATGCTAAACCCCAAGAAAGTGAAATCATTGCATCTTCTCATAATAAAGTTTTTTATGACATGCAGGAGAAATAATATATTGAATCAATTAATATGTCTGATGCTAGGAGTGTTGGTTCTTCTTATCGAACTATAAAATTTTAATCGCCAGAATCTATCTTATTTATGAGTCTCAAATTAGTCCATGCTTTGGGTATAGACCCACAATTATTTTCCACCCTCCAACCTCTCCCTTACAGCCAGGATGTGGCGAGTGTCTCACTGCTTTATATCTACATACATTGAAAGTGCGTGGGAAAAATACGTTCCATGCGTCCGCCAAGTCTAATCTCTAGGGTTAGATCCACCGTGCCACTTAAATAGTAGCAAATCACGACTTGTAATATTGGCTACATTGCCATACCTAACGCCGTAATGTAGCCTCCATGTTCCATTTCCTAGATAGTTCTGATAAACTTTTTTTTAATCGTTTCACCCCAAGCTAGGCGGTACTGCCACTGATGCGCAGGGGCCTACATGAGAGTAAAAGTTTAGATAGGAGGAGAGTGAAGAGAAAGCCGAACCAGTTACAGACGGTGTCAGAGAACGTGCAAGAGAAGGATTGGAACACAGGTTTGAATACAGTTGCGAAGGTAGAGAGAAAGAACAAGATATACGGGGCAATGTAGACAGGATTGAAGTGAAGTGGATAAGAGATGGAAATTGACATAAATTCCTGGGGATTGAAGCCGCCAGGAAAGCAAGTATGTGGAAGAAAGTTCGACAGGCTGGAAGTGCGAGAAAAGAAGCTATTGGAGTAGAATCATTGCCTGCATTCGATTGATTTAACTGTAAATGGGTGGGACCTTGTTGCCAGTCTGGTTGAAGGAGTAAATTCTTGTGGAAGGGGCACCAGTGACTAAAGTTCGTCGAATGAGAAGCCATGAAAGCTTTCTGATATTGTCACTAGACTTTATGAATTTAAGTGCAGTATTAATTGGCAGGTGCGTTGTGATAGAGCAGGTATCGGCTGGGAGCGAGAAATCGGAGAACCGAGTTCGAACTTCTGAATAAGAGGATCTTTTCTAATAGACAAGTCATTAGATATCAACAGACACTACTGCGTAATAATAATAAGTATACATATGAGTATACACGCAGGTACACAGCCATATATAAATATTTCATCTGATATTATTCGTGTTATTAGAACAGTGTTCGATCTAATATAACAATGTTATTAAATATATATTAATAAATATGCATATTAGCACGACTCGGAGTTGCATGCACTACGCAATCATCATAATATGCTCATGTTGATTGCTTAGTGTATGAAATTCCGAGTTGTGCAATAGACGTAGGATAAATTGTATATTTATTAATATATATATATATATATATATATATATATATATATATATATATATATAAACTGAGAGAAAAGGAAAGTGCATGTAAAAAACTGGTAAAAAGAAAAGAAAAATATATATATTCAGAGAAAGGAATGGTGAACGACGGGATGCAATGAAAGTTGGAGGAAATGCTCAACTTGTTATGCAGAATTCGCGTGGACAGTTAAAGATGTTTCTGAAAGTGGTTTTCGTTTATTTTATTTTACATTTCTTTTCGTTTTTTTTTTTCCATAGTTATTTCTTCTTTGTCCTGTAGTTTTCAAACGTATACAAAATTACTCGGCAGTGACACGTGAAAAATAATTAGTGTAGTTTGTCTTTTTTTCTTCTTTCCACTCATTTCAGAAAATTTTATTTTTAAAAAAATCTCAAAAAAGTAAACACACACACACACAAAAACAGACACACACACACAAAAAGACACAAACACACACACACACAAAAAGAAAAACATTCCACTAATTTACACACGCAAAGTCATACTCTGGTTTAAAAGACATGTATAACTTTTCAATCATTTTTTTCTCTGATTTTTTAAATTCATTATTGCCGTATCGGATAGAAAATGTTTTTCTTACTTTTATGTCCGTAAAATAGTGGTGTTTGCAGTTATTAGTAACGACATATTTTCTTTTCTTGTTTATCGGTGGGGTTGGCTAATATTTTTCTCTTGTTAATATAAAAGGAAATCGAAAAATAAACGTACAATGTTTATTTTAAAATTATGTTTAACAGCGATAGTCACAGTGTTTGTTTGCTTTCTTTTTATAAAAAAAAAGCTCTCTCGTGTTATTTAGTAAAGTCGAAAGATGCTTCATTTAGCTGAATGTTTAGTGTGTAAGATGTAGGATCCTTATTGGTTAATCTCGTCACGTAATTTCTCGCATTAACATTGTCGTTATGACGGAACTTTTGGCGCGAGTATTGTTGGCACGGACTAATTTTCTTCCATTTTTTTAAAAATCTTTCTTGCTTGCTTCAGATCGCGTGTTATTTAATACTGGCCTCTTCATTTTTTTCCTTTCGCTTTGTTGTTTGCGGTGTGTAGGCAAACTTGTTGGTGGGGGAAAATAGAGCAATACAAGATGTCTTCGCAGAGTGTACGGTATAAGAAGAGTGCCGAGTTGAAAAGATTTGTTTAGTTTAACTTTAATTAGCTCCCTATGAAAGACATGACAAGATAAGATAAAAAAAAATGTGAATAGAGAATGAAATGGTGAAACAGGAAACGTGCACTAATAGAAAAGATGGCGGGCAGGTAGGAAGAAAGTAGCTAACGTAGAAAGAGCCATCAGGGGGTGAGAACAAATGAAAGGAGGATGAAAATGGAAGAGTGAGAGAACTAAAAAAGAATAGAAAATAAAACGCTGATGTATACAGAATGAAGAGAGAAAGGAAAGTATATCTCCTTAAATACTTTTCCTACCGGACAATACGTAGGTATATAGATATACCTTTACCTTAATTATTAAAACAGATTTATTTTACAGAATACATGTTTGTTTCATCATTATCTCATTTTAGTATTAATACACAGAATTTAGTGGTAAATATTGACTCATGCATAACCCTCAAATTGTGGCTCCTGGTCTTAATTAGCTACGTGAACAAATCCCAATAGGTCATCAGTGCTGCTTCGACGTGAAGGCACTCTGTAAATTAGTGAGATTTCTCATCTTCAGCACGGCTTCTCGTTTCCAAGTGAACCCATCAGTTTACGCCCATTTGTGTTTCTTCAACACACACAGAATCAACTTGTGGTTTATACTGCAACTCTACCGAATCGACCTTAGCGTACAAGTATCCCTCTCCACTAGCGACGTATACTGTTTTTAATTCAGAGTTATTCTTCTCCAGTACTCGCTGTCGGTCATGGTTAGAGAGTTCAGTATGCCCGATGATGTAACTCATAGATGACCGGAGAATAGATCGATGTATACATTTTTCAAGCGTATTTGTGCGAAAATGAATATAACGATCTCGAGTGAAATTTGAAATTGGCTCATAGATTTCTTGTGTATTTAATCATTACACAACCTGTACAGCCAAGCATATATTAGAGTATAATATTGTTGTATCTTTTTTTTTTAATCATATCATCTAGAGCAAGGCGGTAACGCCACTGATGTGCAGTGGGCTACGTAAGAGTGAAAAGATTGGAAAAGAGAAAACCGGAAACCACATCCTAAACAGGAAACAAGGGATGAGCCTCTTCACCTGTTCAATAGATGTGGGTGGAGTGTGAACCGGGCGATAGTTTAGTCTATCTACTCCAATTGAAACAAAAAAAAGAAAAAGGAGTGAAAGGATTGGAAAAGAGAAAAAGAGAAAACCGGAAACCACATCATAAACAGGGAACAAGGGATGAGCCTCTTTACCTGTTCAATAGACGTGGGTGGAGTGTGAACCGGGTGATAGTTTAGTCTATCTACTCCAATTGAAAAAAAAAATAAGAAAAAGGAGTGAAAAGATTGGAAAAGAGAAAAAGAGAAAACCGGAAACCACATCCTAAACAGGAAAGAAGGGATGAGCCTCTTCACCTGTTCAATCTAATTATTAGGTTACCATACATATACGAGTTAACAATGCACATGAAACATGATACAATGAAGAACTCTGATCAGAATTCAGCTAATAGTTAAGGGTTAAGGTTTTTTAGCTTCGACTTTTTATTCTTCTTTTTATCTTTAGTATTTCCTTCGGTTTCATCGATATTTCCTTCCGAAACCTAAGGACAAAAATAGTGCATGATATTATCCTCTAAAATACTGACTAAAAATAAAAAGGTAAAAATACAAATAATACAGCCTAAAAGCATATATATTTTACTAAGATAAAGCCATTAGTAAGATGCGAGATTTAATTGTAAGTGTAGCATACCTGGAATCACTTCAATAAAACTATCAAAGTGTTTTCCTCCGAAACTCAGGGCTCAAGTCCCGACTGATATTATGGGTTATTTTTTTTTTTAGATTTTCACGATTATTAGTATTGAGTAAATGAGAAAGTGATGTTAGAATATAAAATTACGAAGCTTAATGTATCCATCATTACATCCTGTCTGTTATGTGTATAAAAGGTATATGCATCATAGCTAAATGTCTCGGTCACAGTGACAAGATTTGCTGATAGCACACGAAAGCTAACAAGTGGGGCTTCCGGTTTTGCTAATTAGTACTTTCGGAAGGCTTCCGATTATGTGTCTAAATGTGTATAAGAAGTCCCGTTATTTTATGACGATCCCACCAATTTTAGAGTTCATGAAAAAAATATTCTACGCGTTAGCCATTTAGGTACCTGTCATACGAATTAAATTCAGGTACGTGACAATCAAAATATGTAGTACTGAACGGTTCAGTAATGAATAAGAACACTCTCAACTATTGGCGTGTGTATACATGATATATCACACGCTAAAAGTCTGTCGTTTTCTACTGAGCGCACATAGCTCAGGGGTAGGATCGCTGACAGCCACTTGCTTCTGGCCGGGTTTGAAATACGTCCCCTAAGCCATAGGCGCATGGCATCAGAGAGATGGGAAATTTTAGTATGTTATAAATAAGCGGTGTATACACACACCGGTCACCGAAAGAACTCAACTCATTACTGAAGAATTATATATATATGTATTCCTTTTCTATGTGTCATGTCTTATCAGGACGGTAGTGATACTGGCATTTCACAATTTTATGTTATTTATTACCCTTCGTAAATTTTGTCTTTTTACTTCCTCTCTTAAACCCTTTTCTGCTATCCAGTTACATAAAAACTATATCTTTTTTTTTATAATCATATCACACCAAGCAACGCAGTCTACTGCCACGGATGTGCAAGGGGTTACATAGGAGGAAAGTTATGAAAAAGAGTAAGAGAAGGATGAGAATATTGATGAGAGTGGAGTGGACGGAGAAAAGAGCATGAGAGAGAGGATGCAGGTTAGTGAGATCACAGATGACTATTGACTTTACATTTAAATTCTTGGAGATTATAGCTGTTTTATTTATAAGTAAATGGAAGAGAATTCCACAGGCGGGAAGTGCGAGAAAAGAAGCTGCTGGAGTAAAATTTGCGTTTAAAATTTATTGGTTTCACAGTAAAAGATATCAAGAGTAAGAATTTTTATTATGACAAGGGACATAGCAAAATAGAAGTCTATTATTGCCCACGTTCTAAAGGGACACGGCACACGAAAAGAAAGTAGATTGATCAATCTGTTTCATAAATAAAAACAGGGTGTATATTTCAAATTCAAAGTGTCCACTATAATAAGACTTAAACTAATAAACAGAAACAAGCACAAACAACACATGCGCACGCCTGCATATTGTGATGTCGAAAAAGAAAAAGAAATATAATAAATATATATAATAGAAATGTTATAGATTGATTCGCTCATTTGCATTATTTTGAATATTAAATTATTTCCAATGTTCATGTATTCCTAAAGTTACACCTATCTATGTCATACGTTGTTTTCCTCTGTCGCTTTTGCTTTCGATATGTCATAATTGTTTTAAAATTTCAAAGAACACTTTCCTCATTACGTACCCTAGTAAATTCAACAGTCTCCTCCTAATTATAAGCCTAACTATTTTTTTTGTTTCCATTTTCCCTAAAACATCGTCATTGCTCACGTGTTCAATCCTTGGTATTCTCAGCATCTTTCTGTATATCCTCATTTATGATAACTTTATATGATGTTTTTTCATCTGTGCGGAGATTGTCCTGCATATAGAATGAGTGATCGAACATAATACTTCGGTTCTCTTTTCGTTTTCTAACTAAATTTTTCTTTTGAAGGAAACATATTACGTTATCCCAATGCGCCACTGGATTTCGATTTTGAACTTTTCCTCTTCTGTTGAAACACACCCCAGATATTTAAATGTTTGAACTTGCTTGATTTTTGGTATCTCTAATGTAATCGGGCTGTTGTTCCTTTTGCTCATAGTCATCAGTTATCTCTTCTTGCAATTGGTGTTAATTCAACTTAGCTGACCAAAACAAAACCAGTGCATATTAATACCACTAATCATTTAGGATCAGAAGTCATTAAAACATGCTTGGTCTAGCATTATGGAATTCACTGAACTAAATTCACCGTAAATCATCATCATCATCACCATCTTCTCCTTCTTTAATCACTTACTAATGTAAAACGTACGTTACGCTCTGAGATTACTTCAGATAAATACTGGATCATTCCGTTTTGATATAGTTTAACTATAATTTTTACAGCAGAGGAGAATCCATTATACATAAAATAGTGAGTTTTTCTTTTCAGTCACCCTGTATCAATGTTATTGTTACGTTTTTGTGAGAAACAGAAGGCATAAATATAAAAAGGAAAGAGAGAAAATGGCGTCAATTGAGAAAAATAGTACCCCTGGCACGAATAAAGCCCAGGCTCTTTTCCATCAGGCAAAATATTTTGAGATCAAACTGTGTATATCGGATTCCTGTTGATTGCTAAAAAATAACGACATAATGCCGGATAAAATAATTTCAAGTGTATTGTTGTGCTCGAATATATATATATATATATATATATATATATATATATATATATTATTATTATTATTATTATTATTATTATTAGTTTTATTACCAAAACAAATGTCTCAACATAAACATATGAAGTGTTCAATAAGCCACAAAAGTCTTGTAATCAAAACACTAGAAATATACACATATGTTTAGTTATATGAAAAATATTCGCAAGAGATTTGCTATCTGAAATAAAATATAAAGTCTGGTACTTATCTTATGGTGATTTCCACAAGCTTGAATATGTACGACTTTCTTCTTCGACTGTCCTGGAACAAAGAGAGTGATTTCTGTTCTCGCCTAAAGATATCTCGTCAGAGCGCGTGACAGATTTTGATTCTCGGGAGGATTTATTTGTAGTATTTTCACAAGGTTAGTCAAGGGCAAGCAACTTCTCGTCTCTCGCTAACATATATATATATATATATATATATATATATATATATAGATGCATATATATTATATATACACTTAAATTATACTAACATTTAATATATATATATGTAATTACATTTCAATTTTTATTTTTATTTTAAATTATTTTTAAACAAAAAACAAATTTAAACATAATTATATTGAGCTCGACGATATACGCTGTATTCAACACATTTTAAAAAAGTAAACGCCGGAAAAATCGGAATTCTAAAACAGATATCCTTAAAAAGACGGAATGATTCTTTTTTATTTTTAAAAATGTTTTTAAAAAACAAAGTTACAGTATTCTGGAATGTTGTTTGGGGTTTGGTTTTTATTTGTCACATAGATGTCACGTGTAATAAAGCAATCGACGAATATTTTAACGGTCCCTGCACGTATGCATGTATCTACATATGTCTGTATAGACACGCTTGGCTGTTTATATTTAATTGTGCGTAATAAGACATATGTCAAGTGTATTAAAACGATTGATGATTTTTTCAAAATATGTGTGAGAAAAATCATGGAATGTGAAATGTGTGTTTGTGTCTTTCTTGGAACGTGTGTGTATGTGTGTGTGTGTGTTTATAGATAGATAGATAGATAGACAAAAAGATGTTATTTGAAGTTAACTTTTAAAATTGTTCCATAATATTTTAGAAATAGATGCATTCAATTCTTAGATGTGCATTAAATGAATGTGACTATTTAACTTTAGGATATTGATTTAACCTAGCAGTCGCCAGAGTTTTGTCTGTATCAAATAAGTCATAGCAATAAGTAATTCACAAATATAATATATTTTTTAAATATTTGTCTATATTTCTGAGATGAGGTATTAGAATTATTTACGTAGTTCAGACAGTTGTCCTCATCCTTACTGCCATATTCACGACATTTCGTCCGTTGTACACTCAGACCGAAAACGTCGTGAACATGGTAATAAAGGTGAAGACAGCTGTCAGAACAATATAAATATTTTTTAACATTATGAATGATTATTGAAATGAAATCAGTAGAACGGGTAAATGAGTCAAGTGATGGTTTCAAATGATTGTTTGATGAACATTCAATCAGGTGGTTTTGAGATTGGTGTCAGCACAATATGTTGGTCCGAATGATAGTATATCGGAAATCGTGCACTTCTCCCTCGACCTTACCAGCAATATCTGAAGAAATACAGGAGAGTTGGGAACGAATTGGAGGACGTTGGTGTCGACATCCAGTCGCCCTCAGAGCTCCACTCCGGATTTTCTGTTTGTATTTTTCTTCCATAAACATTTCCGTGTTTAGATATGATCGCAAGTCAGCATTGGCTTAAAATCAGTGTTTTCGTCCCCTAGATTGAGTAGCTTCTTGGGCTGCTGAGGTCCATCTAGACAAAGGTGTTGGATACAAGGTACCACTTTATAGCCTTCGTCCATTCTCCGGCTTCGAACTGGACTTTGTTACCTGAAGATATTTGAGACGCATGCCACGAATGCATTTTATAGACAGTGGGTGCATGTCCGCACTCTCAATCCCCGGCTACGACAGCATTTGGGATATATATAATGAACATATATAAACATTAAATATATTATCTGCAGAAACTCCAAAAATAATAACGAGTTTTTAAATATATGAAACGTTAGATAAACCAACAGGAAGCAAGACAAATTACGAAACAGTAGATAGCTAAACAAACACAATTATCGAAAAGTTTGTTAATTTTAGAAAAAGATAACAGAATAAAAAAATAAGAATATAAATCGATATTTAATCCTAAAATACTCTGAGATTATGAAGTCATTATTTAACATACAATAAAATAATTTATACTGCATTTTTGACAGAACTGACACTTAAACTACCAATTGAAAAAAATAAAAAATAAACGAGAGTAGAAAATACAAAGTAGATAAAAATAAGTTCAGGTAAGAAAAAAAAAGTAAAATATAACAACCGATATTCAGGTTACCAGTACAAAAAAAAATATCTACAGATACAGGAAAACTTGGCAAAAGTTTTAGTAAAAGTTAAAGTATAAAAGTTGAAAGAAATATTAATGAACAATAGACACATAATTTCAAATAAATATAATAATCATAGTGTAAATAATAAATTAAATGAAATAAAAAATATCTGCAAAGAATACTAAATTATTATTTTACTTTTAAGCAATATTTCCTTTTTCAGTTGAACTGAAAAGTTTTTGCAGCTTCAATAAAAAGCGTCTTCTTGACAATATTTTACATTATTCGGACTATTGTCCTCATCTTTGTTGCCACTTGTACGATTTTTCAGACATTGTACGCTCCAGCCTTCTTCAGGAATTTCGAACCGAACCCTTTATTACAATCACTAGGTCATATCATCCTCATTCCTTGAATAGTCTCGATTGAAAGTCATGAGTTATCTCCCTCTAACCCTGCAAGTTACTTGTTCACCACTGCTGTACCCTGGTATTGAAAGCACAACTCTAAGAGTCAAATCAGGAACTAACCAACGTCTTTATCCTTAAAGTACAAATGGCCCAGTGGATAAAGACGTTGTAAATACTACCCCATCTCAGAAGTATAGACAAATACTAAAGCGTCTTCTTTGTCTGATAGAAAGACACAAACATATATACAGAGGTAATTATCACAAGGCCGAAATGATCGGATGCCTAGTGAAAATCTAACACACTACTCAATTGTAACAAATCTAGCGAGACAAGCTTGCTAATTAGTACACCAACTTGAAGTGTCCGCAAAAACCTATATCTATAGAGAGAGATACAAAAATACTGTGTTTGTTGGGATAATTTTGGTGCTAAGATTGTTGCTTTTTCAGTAGTTTTACTGATAAAAGTCACTTTGGCAAACAGGTTTTTTTTAATCAAAACTTGCACGATATGGGGGATAGATAAAGCATTGATAGATTTAATGACAAAAGTTTTATCAATTTAAAAGTGCAGGTTCATATCCACGCAAGTTTTGTGTAGACACCGTTATAATATCTTTACTCATCGAAACTTTTTTCCTGAAGTCATTATATAGGTGTCCTCGCGAAACGTCGGAATCGGCATGAAAAAAACAAAAAAAAAATATATATATATATAAGAGAGAGAATGGTAACCCATGAAGACGGAGAGGATAAATTAGATTTTATCTAATTGCTATTAAAAATCTTTTTTTGAAAAATCGTTTCATTCCATGTAAGGTGGTACCGCCACTGGTGCCCAGGGGGCTACATAAAAGAAGAGTAAAAGTTTAATCAGGAGGAGAGCAAAGAGAGAGACGAGCCTGTTACAGGGGGTGTCTGAGAATGAACGAAAGAAGGATGGAAATACCGGTGTTAAGACAGTCGCGACGGAAGATGGAGAAAGAAAAAGAAGAACATACAAAGGATGAGAGAAGGACTTAATTCAAATGGATAAGAGATGGGAATTGACTTTACATTGAAATTCTTAGGGATATTAGCCGCTAGGGAAGCAAGAATACGGGAGTTCCACAGGCAGGAAGTGCGAGAAAGAAATCTGACAGAGTAGAAGTGGCGGGTGCATTTGGTTGATTTAACTGTAAAAGATAGGCCTTTGTTGCCAGCCTGGTTGCTCGAGTATATTCTTCTGGAAGGGGCATCAGTGAGTTAAACGCGTCGGAGCGGATGCCGTGAAAATATTTGTAGAATAAACAGAGGGAAATCACATCCCGCCAGTGAGAAAGTGGTTGGAGTCGAGCTACCATATTGGGACCGATTGCATTACAGATTCTCCTTTGAAGCCCGTCGAGAACACTGAGTTGAATAGCATGAGCGCGTGACCAGATATGACAATCTGGTAGAATAAACTTCCTGGTCCGACACAGTGACTCAAAATTTCTGGCAATCGATTTAAATATTGATTCAATATAACCGTTCCACTTGAGGTCGGAATAGAAGGTGAGACAAAGGAGGCGCAGTGTATTGATTTCAGGGAATCTCGCTTGGTCTATGCTGATGGGGGAGGGGGAGAGAGTGCCTGTGGTGGTTGACAGCAGCTTCGTTTTAGAAGCATTAAAAGTTACAAGCCATTTCTTACCCCAGTCTAATACAGAGTGGATGTCCTTCACAAGATCAGCAGAGAGGTTAATTTCGGAATCTCTTGGAACTCTTTTGGACTGTCTCCTTGTTTAATTTTGTTAATGCTGTTATAATCATTGATTCATCTTTTGCGTTACAAGTAATTTTGTTTTTTTCTTCCCCAACTGCAAACCACTCATAATAATCAAGGATGTTGCATTCTCGGAAGTTAGCTGGTCATATGTAAGGGCGATGTGGACGCAGAAATTTTTTGACAGCCATGAGTGAGTTCTCATGATTATGTGGCATAGTGCAGTGTCCTGTTGCCAGAGATAATGTCTCCCAGTTACTACCCTCCTGACCTAGGGTAGCACTACCTCAAGGATCCTTGTTGAAGCTGAGGCCGTCAACAACAAATTCGGGAGTTCTTTTCTTAGAAGGATCAAAGTGAGTTTTCCGAAATGCTGTACCTCATTTGACTGATATTTTGTTGGCAAGATGATAAATTTATAGCTCTTCTGTTAAATGTGATGTGATTCAAACGGCGATTTTCCCCATTCCGTTGAGATGGTCACGAAGGTCACGTGACGCCTGGTGAATGATATCGAGTGTTTATTGTAACGAAAGAAGTTGCGATATAAAACTCAGAGAAGAAGGACATCTCTATCCCACAGGTCAGTCAGTTAAGTACCATACGTGATACACGCTTGGGCGATCATGTCTCGAAAGAGACATAACTGACTGGGCAGAAGATTATCCCACAGTAGGTTGCCATTGCTTTCTGCGGTAGACGGGTTGTCAGCCGAGGCTATAGAACCCAATCTGTCCTGCTATTTAACCCATAACTGGAGGGAAGAGACGGATTAATACCTTTCTTAAGGGTATTTGTACATAAGTGGTTACAAGACATTCGACTGGAATTCGAAATCGGCACGCCTATTTGTGGTTCCGAGTCGATATCTCACTGCAACTCCATGTTTTATTCTCGAGAAATATTACAAATAAAGTTCACAATTTTTCACACTGGTTGTTGTTGTATATACGTTATACTTTCTCTGCGTGCAACATGTATATATATATCTCTTTGTGTATGACGTTGCATTATAAAATTTTCTCTGAGAATTAAGCATGATTTTCATTCTTTATCCATTCAGCTATTTCGTGAATTACGATGTTATTATATCACAAATATGATAATGCCCACAAGTGAGTTCCTATAAAATGAGAGGGCTTCGATTTCCAGACCTCAATTATTTTCAATCAACATTGATATGTAGAAAATTAGTATCTAGATTATGAGAAATGGCAAATGACTCAAACATTGTTATCTATGATGAGTCAGCATTCACCATGTTTCACACTTCACAGAGCGTTTGTGTCTAGAGCCTGTTGAAAGAAGCAATCAACCCAGACAACTTGACTTGTATTCTGAAGCGCGCTTATGTCTCTGTGATTATTTGGGAAGTCATATCACGAAAATAACTTGTTCCTTTAGTCATTCCTAATGGCAGAGAGCACTAAGGGTCATCAATCTTACTCTGTTTTGTATCTAACTTAAAAAAAGCAATTTGTAAATAAAGATATTTAGTGGATCCTCGTATTTGAGTAAACGCTTATTTATTCATATATATATATATATATATATATATATAGTTTATTTATTACACAGTATATCTATTTATTTTGAAAGCTTTCGTTGCAAACACCTCACGTGCCAGCATATTTCTGTTTTAAAAGAAACGTTGAACGAACAATAAAAATAACACATCAATAAATTACTACGTAACAGTCAAAATATGAGAGAACACGCATGAAAATTGCTATGGAAGTGTCCGAAAACACTTAGAACAATAAAACTAATAATCATTTTTTTTATTTCTTAACTCTTACAAAACGAATAAAAGATGACAGAAGAAATTTATAAAAGAAATAATGAAATTTTCTTTGTCGGAGGTATTTAATTATATATATATATATATATATATATATATATATATATATATAAATTTTATAATACTTTAATCCCAAACGGAAAAGTAGGAATGTAAATCCCAAGAGCCTGATCCTAATTAATATTAAAATCTTTTAATATTAAAAAATGATACAGGAGGAGAGCTCAATGCAATTAAAATTACAAGCTAATATAAAATAAAATAAATTTTCAATATTAAAAAATATTGAATGAACATTTCCCTAAGAGAGATTTTACATCACCTCAGCAACGATCCTTCTTTCAAAATAGAAATAAAAATAAGAATAAAAAGAGAGAAAGATAAAAATTAAAAATTAAAAATAAAATAAAAAATGACGGATAAGATTTAGAAAATTTTCATCACAAAAAATTACGGAAGTAATTCATGTCTAATTTTAGATTTTAATTTTTAGATAGAATTGTAAGTGAAGAAATGGAAAATTTGGATTCGTCTAGCTTACAAAGGAAGGGGTTAGGAGTGATATTAAAATGAGAATAGGGTTAAACAAAACAGAAAGGGGAGTGGGAGGTAAGAAAAATAAATAAAAAATAATAAAGACAGAAAGGGAAGAATAGAAAGGAAAAAAGAAAATTTTTCATATTAGAAACGCTCGATACGTGTCAAACAAAAATAACCTTATACATGGGTCAAAGTATTAGAAAACAGAGACTTTATAGAAAAAGCGAATTTAGAGAAAAAATAGAAGATAAAGAGTTAATTTTTTAAAAAAGTTAAACTGATTAAAGATACATATAGGTATCGATAAACTAAATAAAATAAAATAAAAATTTAAAATAAAATAAAATAAAACAAAATTAAGAATAAAGATAGAGATTAAAGAAACCT
Source organism: Ascarosepion bandense (assembly GCA_037127315.1). NCBI lineage: Eukaryota > Metazoa > Mollusca > Cephalopoda > Sepiida > Sepiidae > Ascarosepion > Ascarosepion bandense. Next base: position 8,504,187 of record JBBBDQ010000872.1, read on the forward strand.
ATAAATTAAAAAAAAATTAAATTAATTTAAAAAAAAAATATAAAAATTATGTAGTGAAAAAGATATATATACTACCAGAGAAAATTGGGGGTTAAATTAGTAATTTTTTAAAAAGTAGACAAACAAAGGAGACTGGGAGAGAAAGTTAGAGGGGTTAAATACTATATAAAGTTAAATTAATTTATCAGAAAACATTAAATTTATGTATAAAATCCTAAAATTAAAAATTAGAATTTAAAATTTAAGTGTTCACAAAACACGCTTTATGATGGTATTTACTAATGAATTCCTTTCGAAAATTCAGGAGTAGGCTCTGGTAAGGGTACTTTAATATCAGAATTTATTTTCTAGCAGACACAGATAGCGCCTATCACAGAAATTTCTCGGAATACTGGCTGAATCTATTAGTTTCCAGCTAATTACAGGGTCCAGACCTTCTTCCTTCATTTTCCAGAATCTCCGTGAAAGGGCTGTCTAATATATATATATATATATTGTCCCATAAGTTTCTATACAGAGTAAATATAATCTTTTTTTATCAAAGAACATTTTTATTTATATAATATACACTACAGGACTACCATTCTGTCGAAAACATTCTTCAATGCGTGTTCTTCACTACTGACGAACATGCTTAAGACCAATTAGAATTATGCTTTTAATGGCGTTGGTGATACGTTTCTTGAAATGATTTACGTTTTGTAGCATATTTAATACATCATAGTCTTCAAATAGCCTTAAAAGGCTATTTGAAGACTATGATGTCAAGTATGAGTCAAGTAGGATAAAATCTGGGGATCTAGGGGGCCACTCCACTGGACCACGCCGAATAATCCAAGCACCTGGAAACTGTTGATATAATTATTGACATGCGTAACTACTAAGATAAGAACTTGTTGAAAGTAAAAAGGGAAGTTACCATCCTCATTTAACAGGAATGGAAAAACATTTATTGCAACATATTAAGACACCTATCGGTATTAAGATCTCCATTAACGAAAAATGGTCAAATAATTCTGTCACGACTCACGGGGTACCTGAAATATATTTTAAAAAATACAAAATTAGAAATTTATGAGACGCACTGTTTTCTGTTTTCTCGTCGCCGAATTTGATAAGATAAATTAATTTATCGACCCCTTATCTTAAAAAAAAAACCAACGCATTTTGCTTAGACTGATTTGGCTTTCATTCTGACCTGAACCTGAAGAAGTCGAGACTAACTTGCGTTGTTTGTAAGATTTTCCATTTTGTTTCATCCTTTCCAGTTATTCATGTATATACATGTAAGTGAATGAACAATCATCTATCTTTTTCGGTTTCTCCCTTTCCACTACGTGTAGTCAAAACAGAGGGTGTGCAAGTGTTCGCTCATGTATGTCTGTGTGTGTATTCGTGTCTATGTATGTGTGTGTGTGTGTGTGTGTGTGTGTGTGTGTGTGTGTGTGTGTGTGTGTGTGTGTTCGTATAGGCCAGAACGAGAATGCAAATTTTCCCTTCCCAGCCTTTAGATATCCCTGTGTTTCGGAATAAATAACTCTCCGTCCGGTACTACTTTCCATGGCGATCGCGTATCTTTTATCTGTGCGTCTGCGTAAACCTATCCTCCGCACGCGGTGCTTTAGGAGACATGTTCTGCATGAAAAAATTTTCCGACCAAACCGCCTTCCCGGTTTCAACCTACATTACTCCAAACCTCTGTCTTCCACCACCAACTGAGTCAAAAGGATAGCTCAGTGACAATGCACATGGAAGAAGACTCAAGTTTTAATATTTTAATTTTGTCTGTTCTGATTCCTTTCTAGATTATTTTTTTCATTAGCAAAATGATCTCTGAATGTACAAGGTGTACTTAACTTTTATGAGCTCATATGAAACTGAGGTGTAATGCGTTGGTATTACGAACGGAATACCAAACATTACAGTCTCGATTTTCTTGTCTGGAGGTCAAGGCAAAAATGTGATGAGTAATAGAAAAAATAATTGTTATAAACCATGGGGTCTTTTCGGCGCCAAATGCATTGTATCTAAAAGTTCTAACTCATTTTTACGCCTTCTGTAAAACAAATATTCGTTTTATACACTGACACACTTAATGCCACTTTTTGATTTAGAGAAAGACTAATATATAAACTTATTTGTATTCTACATGATGTTAGATTTACTTGGGAATGTAACGTAAGGATTTTCATTGAGTTTTATTGTTTTTAAACGGTATCCATTTGAGATAATATGATTGAAAATATTATATATATATATATATATATATATATATATATATATATATATATATATATATATATTACCGGCCATGATTGTTAGGCCACCCCGGTTTTTTAAAAGAAATGATGTATTTCATACTATTTTTAGTATTTATGGCCAAGTGGATAGATCTAAAAAAAATAAAATAAAATGTTTTTTGTTATTATTACTTCGCAAAGTTTTACAAGGGAAGGAAGCAAAAATGAACGCGTCCGATCACCCTAACTTTTTTTATTCTTTCATTTATGAACCTTCTATATATAACTATTAAATATTTATAAATTCACTTGATGCACAGGTTATTGTGCAATATTAAAAAAAGAACCATTATTTTTTTCATTTACAATTATTCACTTGATGATAAATACGTAAAAAATAGTATGAAATACATCATTTTTAAGATTCTGGAGTTGCCTAAAACTTATGGCCTGTAGTGTATATATATATATATAGTGAGATATGAAAACGTTAAAAGGCTTTCAGCTGTATCATGTTGAAACTTCGTTTCTGGCTAGATCATTGAATTTAAGGGAGGCCAGCGTTGTCAGAACCTACATATGTGACAGCTTAGAAACACTAGGTGCTAAGCTTGGACGCTTTAATGGTGTAATGCGTAATAGCACGTAGTTTGAAACTGGAGAGCTGAGTTCCACTTTAAGTCGTGTTCGTTATATATATTTACTCACAAATATCCGTGAGAAATGCATTAATCAACCCATTCTCCCAAAAGCTATGGGTTAGTAGTTCTTGTATTAGTAAATTCTTATGTCTAAAAGATCCTTGTCTCTCTCTCTCTCTCTCTCTCTCTCTCTCTATATATATATATATATATATATATATATATATATATATATGCATTGATACTCACATATATTTTTTTCAGTCATCCACATGAAAGCCTGTTTCGCTCTATCACAGCTCATCAGTGTGACTAGATATCCACTTGCTTCTGGCCCGGATCGAAACTCGACCGATTTGATGTCAGTCGGTGTCGCAAACCCCCAAGCCATAGGCGCATTGCATCAGGTAAGGAAAATTTAGCGTGTTATATATAAGCGATGTATACACACGTCAGTCACCGATAGAACTTAATTCATTGCTAAGAGCGTACTCCGTAAATCGCAGAAGTGTTTTTAAAATTCCCCTCTTTAGAAGGTTCAGTCGTAATGAGAGCATAATATATAATTATCCACATAAAAGCCTGTTTCGCTGTATCACAGCTCATCAGTGTGGCTAGACATCCACTTGCTTCTGGCCGCGATCGAAATAGCAAAATAACATATATTTCAATTTATTTGTTTGAACAGTATTTTAATGCACATTCGTATTTTTGTAAATAATTTAACAGTTTTATACATACATCTAAACTTATTTTAAAATGAAACTTTGTCTGTGCGTGTGTGCGTCTCTCTGTGTGTGTGTATCCATTACCTATAGACTCCGAAACGTGCTGTTGTACTATAAGCGTCTGCGAGTGTTCTTAGCTAAGTTTTGTGTCGAGGTACCCTCGATAAACATCGATAATCGAAAAAATCGGGTTATAGAAGGAGTGGTCCGATTTTAATCAAATTTGATACACTCATAGACAAAGACATAAAAACGATATTCAGAAGTTTCAAGGTTGCAGTTCTTACAATAGTGCAGAAAATCGATAATATATATATATATATATATATATATATATATATATTTAAACGGTAAGATGTTTGTGTGTTTGTCTGTTTATCTGTCAGTATGTTCTTTATACTAATCCACAATTTTTATCCGATTCTCACCAAACGTCGCACAAATATTGTTTAAGCTGAGTCTGAGCTCCAGGATCATGGATTAGTTTTAAAGCTTTCATTACACCCGAGCAACGCCGGGCTATACTGCTAGTATATATATATATATATATAAGGGAACTGGAATATATATGTATTAAAAAGTTATATATATATATATATATATATATATATATATATTCCACAGTTTAATGTTTGCTTTTTATAAAAATGCTCAATGCAGAAAACCATTTATAGATATATAATCATTATTGATATAATAGCATACTACAATTCAAAAGCTATTAAGTTTCGATGTTCAATACGCAATCATGAAGTAGTGAAATGTAATTAATATACTGGGTCGTATATATATTGATAAGGAAATGCCCGATGATGGTATATTGAAAGGTATTAGATTTTGAGTTGCAGTATGCTATTATTATAACAATAAAATATCTATCTATCTATCTACATATCTATACTATTACGTTGAAGGTTATTTTTAATGGATACTCATATATGAGCAGATATTCAGTTTATTATTGGAGCAGTTTTTTATTTTATTTTTAGACTCATCTACCAGTCTGAATATTAGTGAGATCTTATAAAGATAAGTATGCGCTCTCAGACAGGATTCGAGCATGCGTCCCCCTGGGCAAAGGGCACCATCATTAGATTCGATGTGCACAACCAGGCCGCGCTATAGAAGACAAAAAGATATAAATAAAAATAAACGTAATTTAATAATTGAAAAAAGGGTCTACGCAATTATGGACATCCACTTAAAATAACTGAAAATAACATTTTAACTGATACAGTCTGTTGTAGCAATGAATACAAATCCATTACTTCTTTCAAAAAACAAAATGACATATAGTTTAGTTTGTTTGTTTGAACAGTATTTTTAATGGATACTCGTATTTTTAAAGAGTTAAACAGTATTATATATATATATATATATATGTGTGTGTGTGTGTGTGTGTGTGTGTGTGTGTGCCTAAATATTTGAGAGAAGTCTGTAGTCCTATGTGAAACTGATTTGACGTGCCTTAATCACTCGTTCACGAAGATATATGCTGTTAGTCAAAGCCAAATTAAGCCATATAAATACATGCCGTCCTGTTGTTTTGTAACAATCATATCTGTTCTGTTTTTGTATCCTAATGTAAACAAAGACAATTTACCATTTTACGGAGAGTTACGAAATGGAATTAACATTATCCATTAAAAATAATCTTCAAACTAATAAATTAAAAAAAAACTTATCGGTTAATACCATTTCGTAAAATTCCGTAACATTTCCTTAGCTGACACGAAACTTTATTGATTAGAAATACCAAGGGATGACTTTTAAGTCTTAAGTTATCTTTTTCTAGTGTTAAATACATATGTATATATTCTAAAAAAAAAACTTTCCAAAATTCTGTGTAATTTTCATAGTACTTACGACTATCGTTGGTCACTTTGAAAGAAAGAATGTAGAAATCGAGATAGTTACGATGAATATGTGATGGATAGGGAATTAAAAATTAAAAGTAACTCCCTTCTCTTCTTCACGTTTAAAAAATTCACAATTACGTGTGAAATCCTTATTTTGCAGAATAGGAAAAGGATTGACACCATACTGAAAGAAAAAGACGAAGCGGGATTTCGCGATTAGATGTTAAATTAATTTTCTAACCAATGGAAGGAAGCGATTTGAAAAACTGAGAGAAAAGTTAACAAGTCTCTGTTAAAATTGTGTTTGGCTATAAAACCAGAAAGAAAGTGTCGAATCAGTTAGTCAGATGGGAGCAGAAATTAGAAGCGACAGGCTAAAATGTGACAACGGGAACATCAAGCATGATCCGGACGTCACACACTTGTTCTCCTCCTTCACTCATGCTATTTACCTTTGCCGCTTTCTCTCCATCTTCAACATTCCCGCAGCCAACAAAGAAGACGACGACAAAAAAAAAAAAAATCTTCAACTAACTCCTAAAAACAAACGTCTGATAAGTACAATTTCTTTTATTGCCTTACCTTCCTTTTCACTTTATCACCGGCCATAAAAAAGGAAAGGAACACAGACTTTATTGGTAACTTGTTAATCTTTCACATTCTGCTACCTAGACTACAAGTTCTGGATTCACTTAACTCCTTATACTATTTCTCTTGCAACATTTACTTACATACGTACATTTTCTCTTTGAAAATTTAATTTCTACAAATTCATGTTATTCTGTTCTATAAATAAAAATTCCACTTATTTTATTTATTAAACACTTTTATTCTTCCACTTTCTCCATTCCACATTTTAACCTAGTGATAATTCCGATGATTACCAAAAAATCCCTAAGTTATGGGGTGTGTCGGCTATGTTTGTGAATTGGCCTTGTACCAGATATGGCTGACCGTCCCTACTACAAGTAATTATGATTGTATCGGTTCGAAGTTTAAAACGTAGGTTCATGAGGTATTGTGTCGGAACCGGTTTTCGTGGTCAAACTCTCGTTCAATTTTAAAATAGCGTCTCACGTGCGCCCCGTCACCGAAAAACATTTTATTGGCCGTCTATTATGCCACGTGACACAAAAATTATGTTCCCCCTAATGAGTTTCAAAACTCAGGTGATCTTCACACCATCTGTCAATACTGCTTATATGTGTGTGTACAGACTTCATAACAGCCGACATTGGCATAAAATTAATCAACACCGCCTCTAAAATAATAAGAGATATCGAACGAGATAATAACAAGTGAACAGAGGCAGAAATCAACAAAATAGACTGTACAGAATGCCCATTGATATAAACTCTTGTGCAAATTAATTGGAACAAAACGAATAATGTCTACATATGATCTTTCAAATTTCCGTCGTCACTGGCGGTGTTTTCTGCTTCCGACCGTATTTTTCTTTAAGTTCTGAACTGAGCTAGCTTGCTCGCTAGCTAGATAGATAGAATCATGTGCGAATTAACTAAAACAAAACGGATTTTCTCTTACTAGGACGTTTTAAACATTCCGTGATCACGTATACGTCGTCTCTTTGTGTTATTTACCTCTTCTGACCGCATATTTCTTTACGGTTTGGATTAAGCTAGATAGATAGATAGATAGATAGATAGATAGATAGATAGATAGATAGATAGATAGATAGATAGATATACCCTTGTTCAAATTAACTGAATCAAAATGAATAATGTCATTCTTTGGATCATTCACACATTTCCTAATCACGTTTACGTCGTCTCTGGGCGTTATTTTCTTCTCCCGACTGCATTTTTCTTTACGTTTTGAACTGAAATAGATAGATAGATAGATAGATAGATAGATAGATAGATAGATAGATAGATAGATAGATAGAATCTTGTGCGAATTAATTGAAACAAAACGAATTATCTCTTATTTGGATGTTTTACACTTTCCCTGATCACATATACGTCGTCTCTTGGTGTTAATTATCTTTTCTGACCGCATATAACTTTACGTTTTGGATTAACCTAGCTAGCTAGCTAGCTAGATAAATAGATAAATAGATAGATATACTCTTGTGCAAATTCACTGAAACAAAACGAATAATGTCTTCTTAGTGTCTTTCACACATTTCCTAATCACGTTTACTTCGTCTCTTGGCGTTCTTTTCCTCTTCCGACCGCATTTTTCTTTACACGTTAGACTGAGATAGATAGATAGATAGATAGATAGATAGATAGATAGATAGATAGATAGATAGATATACCTTTGGGCAAATTAACTGAAACAAAACGAATGATATCTTCCGAGGATCTTTCATATATTTCCTAATTACGTTTACGTCATCTCTAGGCGTTGTTTTCCTCTTCCAACCACATTTTCTTTTATGTTTTGGACTAATGTATCCTGTTTGATGGCACGACTGACAGTTGGAAGGCTGACACCAACAATATGCATGATCTCTCTGTAAGGCTTGCTAGCGTGTTCGTGCTGCGTTAGAATTTTCATACGCTTACTTGGAGAAGCATCAATCGCAGACAATGGCCATAAAATAACTAATTGACAATTGAGACCCTAGTGTCTGGTCGTGATAAAAATCTGTTGCAAACACGGATGACTCAATATTTTTCAAGACCAAATACATTTCATCATATACACCGAAAATAGCTTCATATTATGGCAAACCACTGCAAATGATCCAATCCGAGGGAAAAATAGAAATCGATTACACCCTGTAACTCCAGTGAGTCTAATATTTACCGTATGTCGAAAGAAGGGAAACTAAGACAGTTGTTTTAATTAATTTCGGTTGTGTATCGGCGAAACTTCCAGATTCCCCAAAATAGTTATAGGAACACCGTAGATATGTATTGCATAACAACAATCTAAGCATACTGGTGGTTCACTATCTGCTGAACTAACCTTCACTTCAAAGTAGAAACTGCGGTTAATTTATAGTTTGGGAGAATTCATGTGTACATATGTATATTACTATAACATACACTACGGACCATAATTATTTGGACACCCCAGTTTTTAAATAAAATATGTATTCCCTACTATTTTTAGTATATATTTCGAGTTGAATAATTCTAAATGAAAATAGAATGGTTCTTCGGACGAGTGGCAGCCAGGAAGCCTTTGCTTGGGCAGCCATTAAGAAGGAGAAGAGAGCACAAAAACTGGATACCAAAACAGTGGTAAAATGTGTTGTGGACTGATGAGTCTAAGTTCGAAATATTTGGGAGTAAAAAGAGGGTGTACTTGCGGAAGAGGGTTGGAAATCGAGTGAAATATAAGTGTGTACATTCATCGATAAAACATCGTGCATGGTTTGGGGCTGTTTTGCGGGCACGAGTTCAGGTGACTTGGTTGAAGTAATGGGAACTCTGAAGAAATAAAAGTATCATTCAATCTTACAGAGACATGCAATTCCATCTGAATTGCGTATTGTCGGTCAAAATTTAATCCCTCAGTAGGATAACGACCAAAGTCATACTTCTAAATTGAGCCAATTTTTTAAAAATTAAAAGAAACTGCTGGCGTGTTCAAAGTTATGTGTTGCCTACTTCAGTCACCAGACCTCTCACCTCTCACCAATTGAACTTGCATAGGATGAGTTGGATAGGAGAAATAAGAAGAAACAGTCTAGTAATGTTAGGGATTTAGTTAGGTGCTAATAGGTACCAGGAGTGAGTTTTTTTTTTTATAAGCGTTTCACCCCGAGCAAGGCATGTCACTGCCACTACTGCGCAGGGGGCTACGTAGAGTGGAGAAAGGCTGATTAAATATAGGAAATGTCAGAGGGTGGGTGATAGGCGGGTAAGGATACTGAGAATGAGGGTTGGGTAGATGAGAGTGTTCTGAGAATAGTTGGGAGTTAGTGTGATAGGAGGTGTCTATTGACCCTACATTTAAACACCTGGAGATTGTAACTGTCGGGAAAGCAGACTTGTGGAAGGGAGTTCCACAGGCGGGAAGCGCGAGAAAAGAAGCTGTTGGAGTAGAATTTACGGTTACATCTTATTTGTCTAACTGTAAAAGGGTGGGACCTAGTTGCCAATCTAGTATCTCGTGTAAATTCGTGCTTAGGCGGCACCAGTGATCTAAGCTCATCGGAGCAGAAGCCATGAAAGTACTTGTAGAAGAGGCACAGGGAAGCCACATCACGCCGGTGAGAGAGCGGCTGCAGCCGGTCTGCCAAGTCAGTATCAACCACGTTACAGATCCTCCTTTGTATTTTGTCAAGAAGCCCAAGGAGAGCAGCAGCGGCACCCGACCAGATATGGCAGCAATATTCAATACACGGGCGGATGGTACATTTGTATATGTGCAGAATAGATTCAGGTGGGAAATATTTCCGGGCCCTGCACAGGGAGCCGACTTTCATAGCAGCAGATTTGGCAATGGATTCAATATAGTCATTGAGGTCCGCCGAGAGTGTAAGGCCAAGGAGGCGTAGTATTTTACTCTCTGGGAGGCTAGCCTGTCCCATGCTAATGGGAGGTAGATGCGATTGTCTATGGTGGTTAGTTGATAACAGCTTTGTTTTGGAGGCATTGAAATTTACCAACCATTCCCTACCCCAGTTCACTACGGATTGGAGGTCCCTTTCAAGTACGGCAGCGAGGTTCACTTTGTCGTCCAGACCTGGTTTCTGATCGATGCGGGAGTAGATTGTTGTGTCGTCGGCATACATGCCAACTTGGGATCTAATGGTGTCGGGGAGTTCATTAATGTAGATCAGAAAGAGCGTGGGACCTAGGATGGAACCTTGAGGGACGCCCGCGTTCGTATGGTAGTTTTGGGAGGCATGCCCATTTAATACCACCTTCAATGTGCGGTTAGAGTGGAAAGACTGGATGAGGTCAAACAGATGTCCAGTTATCCCATAGCTCCGCAGTTTGCACAAGAGGCCAGCATGCCAGACCCTGTCGAATGCTTTGGAGATATCCAAGGCAACGGTTCGGGCTTCACCATTCTTGTCGAGTGCCTGGTATATGTACTCGGTAATGGTCGTTAGCATATCAGCAGTAGACCTGGTGAAGCAAAACCCGCACTGTTTGTCAGAGAGAAGCCCGTTGGCCATAAGATATTGGATCACTTCGGCGTTGATAATGGCTTCGAAAACTTTGCCAAAGATTGGAAGGAGACTAATAGAACGGTAATTGGCGGGGTCTGAGGGTTCGCCAGAATTCTTAAATATAGGAACTACGCAGGAGGACTTCCAACAGGCAGGAAAGCAGGAAGCAGATAGGCAGAGGTTATAGAGTTTAGAGAGGACAGAGGAGAGTTCTGGGGCACATTTCTTCAGTACTATGGAGGATTATTTAAAAAAAAATTATGGCAAGAATGTCCATAGTGTATGCAGCCATTGTGCAGGCAAAAGGAGGTTATTCTGATGAAACTGCAATATAAGTAATTATTAAATATTTATAAATTCATTTTATACAGATGTTATTGTGCAGTATAATAAAAACCCATTCTATTTTGATTTACAAAATGAAAATTAGTAACATTAATGCATGCTATAAGGTAGTAATCTTAACAACAAAAAAAACTTCTTTACTATCAACATTTTAAGGCATGTTATAAGGTTGTAATCTTATTAATAACCTAGCTTATTATCAAAATATTAAGGCATGTTATAGGCTGTTAATCATGTTTAAACCACTTTTTCAAGTGTATGACATATTTGATCATATACCACGTAAGTTGTTCAATACTATAATTAAGTGTTAAAAGTAATACATTACTGAATTCATACCCTATATTTATTAAAATTTAAAATAATATAAGATATAGAAATCTTTATAATATTAGTTAATGATATTCCAACAAATATACCTTAATTGTATACTAAAACTCCGAATATAACATCAAACAAAAATAGTAAAAAATCACTAGCCTCATATATTTCTTGCAGAACCACTGTTAAGCTCAGTCAAGATATGTCAAATTATATAAGAAATTAATCGCCGTTACATATCTCATCGCTACGTTTATCTTTAGAGAGAAGATTCTACGTTTTTTAATTTTATTTTTATTTTTTGGATTATATACTTAAATGTGCGTTGTGGTACAGTGGATATCGGCTCGGAACGAGAAACCGGGGAGCCGATTTCGAATTTCAGTTGAATCCTCTGTATTCACTTACGCGCAAATACCCTTGGGAAAGGTATTAATCCGGATCTTCCTTCCAGTTATGGGTTAAATAACAGGACAGATTGGGTTCTATAGCCTTGGTCGGCAACTAGTCTACCGCAGAAAGCAATGGCAACCTCCTGCGGGATAATCTTCTGCCCAGTCAGTCATGTCTCTTTCGAGACATGATCGCCCAAGCGTGTGTAACGTATGGCACTTAACTGACTGACTTAAAGAAATTTTCGAACTTGATCAGCCAAAAGGAAGTATTATGAGCAGAGAAAACCAAATTTAAATTCAGAATGACCAAGAAAATTCTTCCGATTCTATTTTATCGACTGAATCTTTCAGATTTATTTATACATGACTCTCCTATTTCTATTCTTTCTCTCTCTCTCTCTCGCTCCTCCTCTTTCTTTCTCTATTTATTTGTAAGTTAAACTAAAATAAAACAATTCAAAAAGTTCAAATACCTGGAAAGCATTTCGACAGAGGATGGAAAGTGCGACATGGACATCCAAAAACGCATTGACATGGCCACCGACGCATTTCAGAAACTATTAGGTTGTCCCAAAAGTTCGTAAACACTTGCGAAATGGATCTATCTGGTCCAGCACAACCGAGACAAGCGATGGGTTCAGAAAGGGCAAGAGACATCGTCAGTTCCAAAACAAGATCGATTCGGCAAGAAAATCACGTGGTGCTTTTGCTGGAACTTTAAAGAAATCGTGCATTTTGAGTTGGTTCCGAATGGTCGGGCCATTAGTCCCGAACTTTACTGTCAGCAACTTGAGCGGGTCTATGAAAAGAAAGACCAAAGACAAGTTTGAATAGCTGGACCGCGTTGAGGTTCTGCCACATCCAGCCTACAGTCTTGACTGTGCTCCATCAGATTATGGCCTTTTCCGCTCAATGCAAAACTTTCTGAAAGGCCGCCGATTCCACTCGTTTGATGAAGTCGAGGAAGCGTGTCAAGAATTCTTTGATTCGAAGCCAGCTGAATGGTACTTTGACCAGATCTAAAAGCTTGCAGATGGATGGCAGGAAGTCTTGGAAAATGATGTTCTTTATTTTGAGCAATAATTTTTGTTGTTTTTGCAAGTAATATTTTAATTTTTTGCAAGTGTTTACGAACTTTTGGGACAACGTAATAATAAGAGAAAAACAGGAAAATCTCATTAGAAACAAAGAAAAGAGTGCTGGATTGCTATGTGATACCTTGCCTTCTGTATGGAAGTCAATGCTGGACGATATCATCAAGGATGAAGAAGAGACTTGAGGCAGTAGAAATGTTGTTTTACAGAAGGATGCTGAGGATTCCATGGACGGAGCACGTGTGCAACGATGAGATGTTGGAAAGGATGCAGACGGAAAGAAAACTGATACTAAGTAACATGTAGAGACAAATTAGGTTCCTGGAACACGTAATGAGGAAAGAAGGCCTAGAGAACTTAATACTCACAAGTCGGGTAAATGGAAGGAGAGACAGGGAAAAGCAGCACGAGATGTACTTGTTAGGTCTGAGCAAATGGATGGCGGAGCAGGGCTTAAAAAATCAAGCTAAAAAGTGGAAGTCCATGATCGCCTCCGTTCTGAAAGGACACGGCACATGAACAAGAAGATAATATATAGAATCAAAAGAAAAAACACCACTAAAAATAAGAACAAAAACATATCCGTCCGAGTACTCCGTGTAGACATAACCATGCAAGCAAATTTATAGGCGTAATTTATGGTGTTTTTTGAAGCATAACGGTTAGCGAAATCGTCGTAGTGAGACAGAATTTTAATAGAAACCTTTTGCATTTATTTCACATGAATGATTTTAAGGAAAACACGAGTCTACTTCTCGTTGCGCTGTGTTACATCGGTTAATATCATTTCAAAAATCTAGTCCAAGTCATGCCACCTTGGTTGGTGCGTAAGCTCTTAGGCATGTCATTCTACCATAGTAAAAATTCCCATTAACACATTTACTTCTGTTTTTACTCGCTGTTCTTTTGAGATAATAATGCAGGCAGTTTTTTTTAATTATTTAACAAATATACAGAATAATGATGTTTCAAGCAGACTGATACTGAACGCTGCCATTTCTATTCTATTCGTTCTGAGGATGTACTCACACACACATACACACACACATAACACTTTATTACGAGTGACACCAAATCGGTGGAGTTCGATCCTGGCTGGAAGCAAGTGAATGTGTCTAGCCACACTAATGAGCTGTAATACGGTGAAACAGACTTGTATGTGGATGACACACACACACACACACACACACACACACACACACACACATATATATATATATATATATATATATATATAGGTTTAGTTGTCAGTTCGTATACGGTGAGGATAATCCAACAAGATTTCCTGAATATAAATTATTAATAGGTAATTCCATATAGAGAGCTCGATGGGTGTTAACCAGAGTCAGGGTAATTGGGTTTTTTCAGCGGTCACGCCATCTAAGACTGTCAAAATAACTTCAAACTGATACTACCCATATTTGGAACTGGACTCTATTTCTATTCTTTCTTTCCTCCTTCCCCTTACACTTATTGTCATTTATTTATTTGTTTGTAATCTCATGTTTATTATTATTATTTCTATTATGTTCCCTCTTCATTTTAAGAAAACGTTCATTCCGACAGAAATTTTATGCCAGATGGAGGCAATATTGTAAAAGAGTCTGATGAAATCAGCTAGTTAAGCTCACTGAAATTAACTATAAATTATAACTAATACGACGTGTTGAGTTTTCCTTTATAAACTATATATATATATATATATATATATATATAAGTATTTAAATATAAATTTAAAATATTGTAAAATTAGTGTTGGTAGAAATAAAATATAAAATAACAAACTAATTGATACTAATAATACCAACGAATGTGCGTGGATATCGGAACGAGAAATTGAGGAGCCGAGTTCGAATGCTAGTTGAGTTCCTTGAAGTCATTTACGCGCAAATAACCTTTGAAAAGGTTGCAATTCGACTTTAGGTAGACAATATTTTTATTAAAAAAAAAAGAAGCACTTAATTTAACAATCCCACTTGTAAAAAATATGCCCATATCTTTAATAGTAGATAAAAGAATAACATACTTTGACGTTTCTGGAACATTCAGTAAAAACACTTTCACCATTTCATTCTTAAGAGAAAAAGATAACCTACTTGAAGAACCTAAATGTTTGCTTAATTATTAATTATAAAATAGTATTAATTATATGAAAGTATTAATCATGAAATAGTATTAATTATAAAATAGTATTAATTATAAAACAGTATTAATTATGAAATACTATTATTTATAATATATGTATTAATTATGAAATTGCAGCTATGAAAAATAATTCTCAAATGTGTACACGAGTATTAATCTTCTCGTTTTCTTTACTTTAAATATTTCAATAATGTAAAACTAGTTAACAATGGTTTTCCTAATTACGTCATCGACAACCAGATTAGACTATTTCTTTGGAAATTGACTATTAGCAATACTGAAAATACAGGTAAAAACAATTACATTACTGTCTGTAAAATCCAAATAAACGTGACTTATAAACAAGGACGAATTTTCTCTTAGATTTATAATAAAGAAATAAACATCCCCAATCAAACACAACAAGAAAATCAAATTAATTATCTACTACTAAACATTTAAAATAACTCAGCTTATCATAAAAAATGATATATACATATATAGACATTTTTCCTAGAAAATCTAAATGCCAGAGAACCAATATTTTTATAAGTTCCCATGCCCCTTAAAACTTCTATCCCTTATCAAAGCATACTCATAAATAAATATATTGATTATACCATTACATGCCTATCTTCACGAATCACGTTACACATATATAACTCATCATGCTGATATTCCGGACAGTTTTCACACATTTTGCCTAGAAAAGAAAACAGTTTTACAGACACAACAAAAATAAATAAAAAAGCCTATATATGCAAAAGCACCCCCCATATATATATATATATATATATATATATATATATATATATATATATATATATGCCCATCGTTCATTCAGTAATGAATTAGAGGACTCTGACTATTGGCGTATGATACATCATACGCTAAAAGTTTGCCTTCTTCTGCCGAGCGCCCATAGCTCAGAAGTAGAATCGCCGACTGACGCCAATTCGCTCGGGTTTCAATCCTGTGTTAAAAAGCAATCGGATGTCTAACCGAACTGATAAGCTGTGATACAGCGAAACAGATCTGTCTGTGGATGACTACTATATATATATATATATATATATGAACAAAGAGTATAAATACCATTATATATATACATATCACGGACTATAAATACCAATTTAAATAGTTCCAAAGGCATTTAAATTTTACCATTTTTATTATTTTTTAACCTTCAAGAATCCTTTCAGAAGAAATTCTACCGTAGCTATGTAGAAATATTCAAATGCTGGCTGACAAGGTGTCTCCTTGCATTGTTTCAGGTTACACTACCGCCAGGTTAAGTGTTATTTTCGGTACTAAATCGGTGTTTTCCTCTTTTGTCAAAGATGTTCTTCCCTACTTCTAGAATATTCCCGTTGTTAAATATTCTAGAATATTTAAGTTGTATAACTTAAATTTCAGTGTCACAGTGAATATGTGAGACGGATCAATCAGAAATGAAATACCAGAATCAACATGTTCCTACCAAAAAAGAGCAGGCAAACAGAGTCTCCCTTTTAGCACGACTCAGTCTGCACATGACTCGACGATAGGCCAGCACCTATTAGATATTATGAACTTCGCAAAGCATGTACAGATAGCTGTTTTACTCTTCTGCACAGAGACCGCTCCGCAAACCATCTGCATGTGCTTGAAGCTATATATATATATATATATATCGTCACACAGACTGGGCCAGTGGAAAACGAAAGAGAATTTCATTCGTTCTCTTTATCTATTCAGAGACCACTGCGTCGCGTTAATTCCTATTTATACTCTGGTAGAACCTTTAGCATTTTCTTATTTGTAAAATCGTTTTATTAATAAATTGTTTTAATAATGTTGCGACCTTCGCCTTTCTCATTTATTATTCCCTATGATCGGTTATATTTCTAATATCCTCAAAAGTATGCCAACGATTCCTTCTGCAGATTTATTGACCTGAAACATTGAATAATAAAAAAGCCTTTGCATCCCCCCCATATATATATATATATATATATATATATATATATATATATATATATAGATTTGTGAGATTTGAATATATGGATCAGAGACCTGTCAGTCAATTAGTTAAGTGCCATACGTGATACACGCTTCGGCGATCATGTCTCGAAAGAAACATGACTGACTGGGCAGAAGATTATCCCGCAGTAGGCTGCCATTGCTTTCTGCGGTAGACTGGTTGCCGACCAAGGCTATAGAACCCAATCTGTCCTGCTATTTAACCCATAACTGGAAGGAAGAGACGGATTAATACCTTTCCCAAGGGTATTTGCGCGTAAGTGAATACAATGGATTCAACTGGAATTCGAAATCGGCTCCCCGGTTTTTCGTTCCGAGCCGATATCCGCTGTACCACAACGCAGAGGCCGGTAAGATGATAGAATAAAGAAAAAGAATGAGTAGGGAACGTATCTCAATCTAATATGTTTCACTTTTATTAAAGCTTCTTTAGAGACTGAGAGAAAAATGAAAAAAACAAAGAATCTGTATACTAGTATATTTTGATTTTTAATTAGTTTTTATTGGTCAGATACATGTCCCATGTATAAATAGCATAGATATTTAAGTGCATATGCATGGAATATTTTGAATGGGAAAGTGTATAATAGTCTGTGTGTATGTTTGTGTAGAAACGCTTTTCTGTTTAGGTGTATGTTGGACATTAGCGTAATTTAATATATCTGTATATATGTGTCCCTGTCAATATACGCGTCACATATATTAAAGCAATTGATGATTTCTAAATATATATATAAATAATATTTTGGAGTGAAGTGTGTGGTAGAGTGCATGTTGGACTGTGTATGTGTTTCAGGAAAAGTCTGTAGATTTCATTTCAGAATAGATCATTGAAATATATCGATGAAATGTAGCGAAATGTTGAGATGATTTTGTATTTGGTTGAATATTGTATATATATGTACGAGGGTCATTCAATTAATAAGGTGAATTTTTCGGTATAAGGACTTATAATACAGATAAACGCTTACTTTTTTATTATTTTTCCTTTACTTATTTTTCAAAGGGATTTAATTTTTTGTCAGATTGAAAAAAAACTTTGAGAGTTTTGGAGATTAACAAAGATGGCCTACCAAGAAGCATGCTCCAGGATTGAACAGAGGTCAGTTATGAAGTTTTTTTGTTTCTAAAGGGTGCAAACCAGTGGGAATTCATAGAAGAATGTCAATTGTGTATTGTGCCACATGTTTTAGCTAAAAATGTCTACACTTGAGCTAAATTGCCTAAGGAAAGAGGGAGCAGTGTTGAGGATTAAAACAGGCCTGGGAGGCCTTTAGAAGTGAGGTCTTCTGAGGTGATCAAATCAGTCAATGACTTAATTCAGTCTGACAGTAAATGACATTGCAAGGACAGTGAGCCTATCTGTTGGAACAGCACACAAAATTGTCCATGATGACCTTGCCTACTCGAACGTAAGCTGCAAGACCTCACACAGCAGCCCAAACGGTGCAGACCATCGACGAGCAGGTCTGGGAACTACTCCCTCATCCCCTTACAGCCCAGATCTTGCCCCTTCAGATTTTCACCTGTTTGGTCCCTTGAAAGCGTTCACAAGAGGCACAAAGTTTGAAAGTGACGATGAGGTCAAAAGTGCTATGAGCGATTCGCTAAGATATCAGTCCAAAGATTTTAAAAGTATGTGACAACTGCTGGGAGATTACGTTGAAAGAAAAGTAAGCTTCTATCTGATTTATAAAGTCCGTATAACGAAAAATTCACCTTACTTATTGAATGACCCTCGTATATGTATATGTGCATGTATGTGAAAATGCTGATGGCATTTCTATGTGGGTCATTGACACGCACTTAGATGGGATAATTTTTTTTTTTTTGTTAGAAATTTTCATTGAAGATGCAAAAAGTATTATTTCATTTATTTTTATAAATTAGATAGAAAGTTGTATTCATGAAGAATGTATCTGTAGAAAGATGGTAATGTAATGTAAAATTTTTAGCAAATGTTTATATTTCTGTACTTTGTCAGCAATTCTTCCTTTATACATGTTTCGTTAAAAATGACAGACAAGTTACTACGTTTAGTTTATTTATTTATTTTTTTGTGTCCGTATAATTTTCATCTTTTCAGGGGTTAAATTTGTCGTTTTTAATGAAACAGTTATGTATATTTTAAAATTCTAGGAAAACTAAAAAAAATTGATTAAATCATCTTTGTCGGCCGTACTCGAAGGGAGAAGAATCCAACAGAAAATCATTCCTGTATATTTCTTAAAAGCCATTGCAAAACACATCTAAAACAAAAGTAAGGAATCTATGTATAGGCTAAATCGCTTTCGACTTATAACTGGAATTGTCTGTAACTATTACATTGAAATAAAAGATAACTGCATATATATATATATATATATATATATATATATATTTAAATGCGGACCCGAAAAAGTTTGAGCACGAAGAATTATGGGCCTTACTTCATGAAGTTTCATGTCAGGCACAGGCTGAACTTTTAGAAGTATTAGAAGTTGATAACACAACAGTTTTGAAACGCTTGAAATCACTAGAAATGATTAAAAATACAGGACATTGTGTGCTGTACGAGTTGAAGTCGAAAGACGTCGAATAGCGTCTTGTCACGTGTGAACAGCTGCATCAATGGCAGAAAAATGTTTTTTTTTCCGTTATGCCGTGAACGGTGATGAAAAATTTGATGCACTACTGTAACCCTAAACGTAGAAGAACGTTAAATAAGCTCGGTCATGCATCAAAATTGACGTAAAAATCGAATATTCATGTTTTGAAACTTCTGCTCTGCATTTGGTAGGGTCAACTGGGAGTAGTTTATTATGAGCTGTTAAAACCATTTAGGACAAGATAGATTGTAATTCTTGGTATCAATCCCATACTATAGAAATATAGAATTCATGTTCAGTATTTAATTAAGTTAATAGGGAAGGATTAACATTTTGTTAAATATATTTTTTGAGTAAAATGAATGTTTAACGATTATTATTTTATTTATTTATTTTTAATCTTTAATTTTTTCTGATCATCATCTTCCTTCGACTAACCATTAGTTGGTCTGAAATCCATAGACAATTCCACCTAAAATAACAAGGTCAAACATTGCTGTACTCAGACCTTGGGAATTATCATGGATTTCTTTCGATGGCTCATACAGTCGTTGATCACCAGCACTACATCGGGGAGCTTTTATATCCGGGTCACTATCTCAAGGAAGGTTGCTAACCAAGACTCAATACTTCTTTCAAGCCACCGACCGTTCCAGTAAGATCCCATCAACCCAATTTCATTCACAAGGCTTCAGTCAATTCGTGTTATTGTTTTCAGCTACGTTTAACAGGTGTCGCACTCCGAGATCGCCTCCTTTAGACTAATAACATCAAGATGTCACCTTCCTGACAAATCTGCTATAATGCGATACGATTTCGGGTTTCATGGTCAGAAAACGAACGATCTAACCCCACTTTTTTTCTTTACACTTTAACCCATAAAACCTACATAAATTTATATATGTACCGGTGTGTGTGTGTGCGCGCGCACGCGCGTGTGTGTGTGTGTGTGTGTGGACAATTTATTGCCCTTACTCTTTTTTATTTCCTTCATTTTGTATTCATTCTTCTCCTTCATTTCTTTCATTTATTCTGCTATCTCTTGTTTTCGTCTTTTATTATTTTTTTTTGCTTACTTCCGCTTATTTTTATTTTTATTATTTTTTCTTTTTTTGATTCTTTGTTTTATTCTTCTTTATTCTATACACTTTTCTTCTTTACTTATTTTTTTAAATTTTTCTTTCTTCCAATTTTTGTTTCTTTCATTTTCATTCTTTTCTCTTCTTTTTTTTTTCATTAAAAATAATTTCATTTTTTCTTATTTTCTTTTTTCTTTTTTATTATTTTCATTTTTCTTCTTCCGATCGTAATTTTTTTCAATTTTTATTTCTTCATATTTTCATTCCTGCCATTATTCATTTCCTTCGTTTTTATGCCCTTCACTTCTTCATCTCCTTTATTTAAAATTAATTTCTCTTGTTTATGTCTTTCTATGTTTTGCTTCCTTCCTCTTTTTTATTCTTTCCTTCTTGTTTCAATTATGTTCTTTACTCTTCTTTAATTTACATTATTCTCTTTTTCATTTTTTGATTCCTCCTTCTTTATTTCCTTCATTTTATAATTCCTTCCTGTTTGTCTTTTCTCACATTATTAAGCATTTCTCTTCTTATTTCCTAATTCTTTTATTTTCATTCCTCCCTCCTCGTTATTTGTTTTTTTTTTTTTTTCATATATGAGGTGTGCCAGACATTTTAAACGTAAGCTTAAAATAATGATATATACGTAAAAACATTTCACTTTACCAAGACACGATTACGTTATGATACTGTGGATGATTTCACTTTCTTCATTCTTTAACTGATACTATATAGCTCTATTTTTTATAAACAAATGTGGAGACTTCAGATCTCTCACTCCAAAACGCACTCACTATTGACTCAATTCTGCCAAGTTTACCCGATGCTTGAGTTCAAAGATAATTTGTAATGCCCAATGCCAACTTGTTACCATGGAGACCATTGTTGTCCGGCCATCTTTACGTTTTTCTTTCTCTAATCATTGTGCCTCCAACACCGTTTGCAGCTGGACTCGATTTAATGTTATTGCCTAGTTCAGTGAGAGAAATCCTCCAATTTCATAATTAGCCAGAAATATTAATAGTATAAATCAAGCTCTGTCCGCCTTTTACCAGGACATTTAAAGACACGAGACTGATGCTAATGGCGAAGTCTCTTTTTGTTGTACTGGTTATTTAGGTCAAGTCGTGATTTGTAAAGTTACTAGCACGTTATTTTCCTCATTCAAGCAGGGAGGGCAAAGGCAGGTATTCTGTTTGCAATCGATGCCTGCAATAAGCACAGATCTCACGTAAGGTGTCTGCGTTAATACTTGCGCTACTGGGATTGTTACAGGTGCCTTACGAATCGGTCTCTTGCTCGACTGCTTTTCATCAAGCGGTTATCTGCAAAAGGATGAGCCAGAAATGCAAATTACAACTCAAGGATACTAAAATCAATAAAGTTTAGAAATTCAAATATTTGGGAAGTGTTCTAACAGAGGACGGAAAGTGAGGCACTGAGCTCCAAAGATTTATTGGGATGAGCAAAGATGCATTCCAAAAGCTAAGCAGAGTATTAATAGAGAGGAAAAATTTCATTAGGAAGAAGGAAATTCTACTGAATTGTTGCGTGATATCTCTCCTCGTCCATGGTAGCGAATGCTGGACAATCTCCTCAAAGATTAAGAAAAACTTGAAGCAACATAAAGATTGTTCTACAGAAGGATGCTGGGGAAACCCTGAACCGAACATGTGAACAACGACTATGTTTTCTCTGAGAAAATGGATACAAAAGAAAACATACTTGACGAGCTTGAGCAATGTTTGGTAGAAAAGTGTTTGTGAGAAGTAACAAAAAGACAAAAATTATTAAGAGAGACAAGGGACGGGAAGGTCCATGATCGCCTACGTCATGAAGGGACACAGTGCAGAAAAAAGTTGTAGCGATAACATAGGATGTCATCATATTAAAATTCTGCTTGGTAATCTGGAAATCTGCAATGAGTTATTGCGTGCGTCACGTCTTATTATATTTATTTCTTTACGTGCTTTCAAGACATAGATGATAATGGCTCTCCACAACCTCTCATCTTTGTAAACTGTAGAAACTTCCAACTCCACGTTCCACCATTCATTAACACAAATTCAGCAGGTGTGTATCTTGATGCAATTCCTTGATCTTCTTGCCCGTTAGCGCCAAATTCAAATTCTCCAAACTCTCTACCATTATTTCAAATCACTGAAAACTAATTGTTTTTTTTTCTGATTCTGAATATGTGTCCACATTCTTTCCATTTTCCTTAACACATCTTTTACCGCCATGTTTTTCTTCCTCTATGAGGAGATTGTTCCTCATTCAATGCGACAAATAATGGTATATATTACATAACAGTTCGCATCTCTTTTTTTATATTTTTTAATTCTAATGCATTTTTGCTAGCTTTTTCTAGTTTTTATACCTTTTCCGATTCGGTCTTTCACTAATCCGATGCGCTATCGGATTACAATGTCACATATTTCATCCTCTGTTAAAACACCTCCCAAATATTTAAGCTTCTCTACTTGCTTAGGTTTGAAATTTCTTAATCGTATTGTTTGCACCTTGATGATTGCTTTTGCTGACAGCGATACTTTCTATTTTCTTTCATTCTCTTCTTGATTTCCTTCTCTATTCTCTTTAGGAGTTCTTTGGGCTCCTCGACATGGTGTAAAGTTTAGCAAGCTTGTCACGCTAGAATATATTACAACTGAGTAGAGAGTTATTTTCCCACTGGGCACCCTATACTTTTGGCCTTGTGCAACATCAAAGCGGCACATAGAAAAAACAATTCTATAGGGTTCCTTCTAGCTTTCTTTCTGTGTTTGCTGTCAACACAGTTTCATCTGTTTTCATATTGTTAGACTACATCTGCCGGGAATTATTCCTAGTTAATACTTCAGTTACTTTTGGATAACATAGCTGGTGAGGTATACCTCAGATAATTAATGGACCGTCCATTTCAATTCCAAGATAATACAGAAGAAAATGATATATTAGTGACTCTGTTTTGTTTTAATTTAGCAAAAAACACATAGTTATAACAAAGAAAGAAAAGAAAATTGATAAAGTTATAACGCTCTCAATTAACATGTATCTTAATGTAATTCAACGTCTGATACAGTAAAATAGAAGGCATTTACTTTTCTTTTTTTTTTGTTTTAATCGTGTCACCCCAAGCAAGGCATTCCACTGCCACAATAGCGCAGGGGGTTACATAGATGGATTGGGTATAGGAAATGTCAGAAGGAGGGTGATAGATGACTTAGAATGTACATAGGGAGAGATTTGGAGAAAGTGGGAGTGAGTTAGTGTGTTAGGAGGTGTCTATTGACCTTACATTTAAACTCCTGGAGGTTGTAGCCTTCGCGGAAGGAAGCATGCGGTCTTTAAATAAAAGGATGTGGTGTAATCGGTATAGAGTTTTTTTTTTTCTTTATAATCATATCATCCCAAGTGAGGCGGGACCATAACTGATGTACAGGGGTTTCAGCGAGAGAAAACATTAAGTACAGGGTTACTGGAGAAAATATAAAATATGCACGTGATTCAAGACGATAACACATCATTTAATAAATCCCGGGCCTAACTGATAAAGCAACAACTTTTTGGTAAAATTCAAATTTGGTCTCAAAATTTGCCTCAATTTTCGATATCACTTCTTCATTGGAGCCAAATCTTTTTCCATAGAACATTCTTTTGAGGCCTGCAAACAAACACTAGTCGTTGGATGCTTGCTGTTTCTGGAGAATAAGTTGGTTGCGGAAACAATTCGACGAGCAATTCATGTGGTTTTGCCACTGTTGCGATCAACTTCTGATACGGTGCGATTGTCTTGCTGAAAAATCACTTTTTTCTTCTTCATTTATGGCTGGATTTTGTCGATTTCTTCCTTTAAACTCACCAATAATCCTATATAATAATCGCTATTGGTGTTTCTTTAATTCTCAAGGTAATTGGCGAACAAAATATCTTGCGCATCCCATTATACGAAGGCCACAATATTGTCTGTTGATGTTTGTTGATGTTTACCTGTTGATTTTAGACGGCTTCCACCTGCTGCTGTCTACTCAGTTAACTACCGATTTGACTCCAGAGAGAAATAGTGGATGCATGTTTCATCAAATTGTAACATTTGTGCAAAAACACCTTCTTGTTGCGTTGAAACAGTTGCAAACAACGCACTGAATCGACGACACGTTGTTGTTTTTGTTTAACTGTGAACACACACGGCAGCCACTTTGAACACAGCTTTTTCATTGACAAATGTTTATGCAAAATGGTAAAAATACACTGCCTTCCGATATATTCAACTTCTCTGCTATCTTACGCAACTTCAATTTACGATCGGCCAAAATATGTTTGTGTATATTTTTGGTGTTTTTCCGGACAACTGCCGATTTGGGGCAACCTGAGCGTTCAGCATCATTTGTGTTTGTACGACCACGTTTACTGTCAGTATACCACATCTTTAACGTTGTTTTCGGGGGCACAGTATCCGAATAGCACTTGTCAAGACATTGCTTTTCGTGAACTGTATTTTTCCCTATGAGAAATCAATGCTCTATCAACACACGAAATTCAGATTTTTCCATTGTTTTGAAAATTTGCAACAGTAGCTTCACTTAAATAACTATAATTTGTAAACTAATAATCTGATTTCGTTCAAATTTTGTCAGCTGCCATATGAAATTTAAATAAATTACGTACACTGTATGGATTTTTTTCTATTCTAGCAAACACATGCTTTTTTATATATAATCATTTCACCCCAAGCAAGGCATTTCACTGCCACTGTTGCGCAGGGGGTTACATAGGAGAAAGTAATGAGAAAGTGTGGATCGGGGCTACATAAGGGAAAGTGATGAGAAAGAGTGGTTGGGGGGTTACATAGGGGATGAACATACAACTAGCCACAATTGAACTGAATATCTATTATATAATAACATAAAATAACATAAAATAATCAGTGTCAAATCCTATGTGAAGGTGTCTTCTTGATAAAATATTTATCCACTATCAGTAGAATAGCCTGATGAGAAATTTTGGTCTTATAATAAAAGTTAAATTACTTTTGCTTTAAAATGTGCATTCATGTATCCAGAAGCTGCAATATGTCTAAAAAAAAGTTTAGCAAAAAATCGTCCTCCGTTCGTGCATCGAAAAGAAATGTTTATTTTTTCATGATCAGTCGAAAATTAAAAAAAAACATTAAAAAGTCAAAGCAATGAACGAAAAAAACAACGAAGCATACAAACAACCAAACAATGGCAGAAGAAGCAAAGAGGGCCTAAAAGGCAATGAACGTTATATTTAAGAATAGAAAGAAAGAAACAGAATAACATAAAGAGAGGTAGGAGAATAAAGAAAAAAAGAAAGAAGAAAAGAGAAACAGACAAGAATACTCCTGAAAAATCAAAGAAAGGTAAACAGACAGAAGAAATGTAAAAGAATACAGAGTAAAAACTTCTAAAAAGCAAAAGAAAGAAAGAAAGAAAGAAAGAAAGAAAGAAAGAAAGAAAGAAAGAATGTAAAATAAACTGAGAGGAGAACCAAAAAAAAAGAAAAAAACAATGAACGTTATATTAAAGAGGATAAAGAAAGAAATGATGAAGAAGAAGAAGAAGAAGAAGAAGAAGAAGAAGCGATGACAGAGAAAAAGTAGAAGAAAAGAGAAAAAATAAAGAGGAAGACTCAAATAAATAATAACCTAAGAAAGAAAGAATGATTCATTTGAAAATTAAAATAGAAAAAATAGTAACGGGTGCATTTAAATAAATTGAAGGAAAAGAGTGAAGAAAAAATAGAACAGACATTAAAATCTATCAGGTCGGTGTAAAAATTTTTGGCCGATTTAAAATTTCATCTTACAAATGAAAAACTGTGTGTTTTGAAAATCTGTATTCATAACAATAACGACCTTTGCTCTCTATAACTTGATTCCATCTGTCAACGAGCTTATAAATGCATCTCTTGTAAAATTCTTTATGGTTTGATGTGAAATATGAATTTTACTCATGTTCAACAACCTCTCGTGATATTAACCTCAGGTCATCTGAATGATTTTGCAATCCTAAAAATAATTGATAATCCGAAGGAGCTAAGCCAGGATAATATGCAGGATGTGGCAAAACGGCACTTCTCACCTCCTGTGACAGGCCTACCCAAAAATGGTGTCTGAAGGTGTCCTGAAAGAAAAGATTCGCAACAAGAAACACGTTATCACAGGTTCTCTAGAGGCCGTGCAGGACTCATTTTCCGAATACTGAAATCTTCCCCATTTTTTTCAGTTGTCGTGACGCAGTTGTATGGGATACATTAAATTGGTGTGCAAGTTCTCTTGAGGTTACCGTAGGGCTTTGAGCAACAGCGGCATTCAACACATCTGAATCAAGATTTTTGGGCGACCGCCTTATCTTTCAAGCTGAAATTTCCATTCCGAAAACGGGAAAACCACCACCTAAAACTTCTTTATTTCACTGCATCAATTCCATAAGCATCCTGAATAGATCGTGCTGCTGCATTTGCATTGGAACCTCAGTGAAACTCGCAGAGTACAGCATACCTAATGTGTTCTTTAGATGGGAAGAACATAGGTGAGAATATTGTAGAAAAATATGAATGATGCTTAAATATTCTGAAAGAAAAAAATATAAATTAATCATGGTGATATATTTAAGTAATAACAATATGCATAAAATAAATTAGAATGATTGAAAATGCCCTTTTTACAAACCGGCAAAACTTTTGCACCGAACTGATAAATACTTGTCTCTTTTCGCTGGTAACTCTGAAAGATAAACTTGCTGAGTGTAATACAACTGTGATTATATAACATAAGTATCGATATTCCGTTATCACATAGACATTTTTATAGAGTTCTTCTACTTCTATGTACCCTGTCCCTTTAGGACGTAGACGACCATGGCTTTCCACGTTTTCCTATCCCTGGTGGCTCTGAGCACGCCTTCTGTTACATCATGCAATCCTCATTCCGTCATCCACCTGATTAGGTCCTTCAAATATGTTATCATTCTCTTTCCCCTGTTTATTTTTCCCTCTATCTGACCCGTTATTATCAGATTCTCCAAGCCCTCCTTCCTCGTTGCGTATCCCAGGAACTTCAGCTGTCTCTTCCTGATGCTCAGTATTAATTTCCTTTTTGTTTCCATCATTTCCAAGACCTCATCATTGCTCACATGCTCGATCCATGATATTCGCAGCATCCTTTTATAGAATCACATTTCAGTTGTTTCAAGTTTTTCCTTCATCTTTTATGATACTGTCCATTTTGAAGGACGGAGAGCACATAGCAATCCAGTACTCTCTTCTTTGTTTCTAGTGAAATTGTTCTGTTTATTAATACCTTACTCAACTTCTGGAATGCTTCCTTCGCCATGCCAATTCGCTTTCGGATGACTGTGTCGCACTTCTGTTATAACACTTCCCAGGTATTTAAATTTTTGTACCTGCTTGATTCTAGTATCCCTGACCTGTATTTGGCATATTTTACTGATGACCATGCATTCGGTTTTCATGCAGTTTATTTCTAGTACTTTCTCGTTACTTTCTTCAGCTAATTTCTGTAGGAGGTCTTATAGTTTCCTTTGGCCTATCATCTGAGTAACCAGAATACGTTTCTGAGGTGTGGCAGAGACAATTATTTTACCTCAATACGAAACATGTTTATGAAATCTGAATTAGTTAATCTTTCCGTTTCAAAGTAATCGTTCGTATTTGTAACTTAACCAGCAGTATAGCCCGGCGTTGTTCAGGTGTAATGAAAGCTTCAAAACTAATCCATGGTCGTGGAGCTCAAAACTCTTTGGACGTTGGCACGAAAGACTAAAAAGCAATAGTTGTTTCCAGTTAAAGCGAAACCGTAGACTGAAAGAAAAATAAATGGATGTAAGTCAAATTTTGATTTCCTGGTATCGATGTCAAATAAGTTTTTATCATCGTAAACTGAATTTTGAAGGCTAAATAAGTCCTCTGAGTAAATGGTATCATGGCTGAAACTAAGAACTACAATTATACCTACTTAGAGCCAAACCCGAAGCAACAACTAAAATAAAAAGGCTGAAAAAAATAGACATACAGGCAGATAAACAGACACACACACAAACATCTTGCCTTTTTTATATATATAGTATAGATTTTCTGCATTATTGTAATAACTGCAACCTTGAAATTTCTGAATATCGTTTCTTATGTCTTTGTCTATGAGTGTATCAAATTTGATTAAAATCAGACCACTCCTTCTATAAACCGATTTTTTCGATTATCGATTTTTGATATTTATCTGGGGTACCTCGAAAGAAAACCTAGCTAAGAACATTCACAGACGATTATAGTGCAACTGTGCAAATTCTCCAGAAAACGGTTCAGCCGTTTCGGAGTCTATAGGTCTATAGGACACACACACACATACACACACACAGACAAGTACCATTTATAGATAAGTTTAGATGCATATCATCCTTCTCATCAAATTACTCTCATTTATTAAAGTAAGTCGACCTATCTTTCTGCTTCCATTAATTTTTATCTTTTTCTTTTCTTGACTCTAACCATTTGTTTACCTTATTTTTCATTCACTTTTTCCCGCTAATTCCGTCTTGTAATGATACGTTTATCGCTGTTTCTGAATCCCCCTTTCTTAAGTTATTTCTGTTTATCTTCCTTTTTTTTTTCTTTTGTCAAGTGTCTTCGTTTCTTTTTCCATTCATTTTTTTCTTTTTCCTATTTTTATTCTTTATTTCTTTCTCCACTTTAATATAATGTTGAAACTATTTTTATTGTAATATTCTCTTCTCAGTTGTCTTTCTCTTCTTTCTTTCTTTTTTCCTTCTTTTCTATCTTTTCACTTTCAGAAGTTTTCTTTTTTATTCCCATTTTTCATTTTCTCTATTCTATTTTTCTTTGTATTTCGTTTTTATTCTCTTTCTTTCTTTCTTTTTTTCTTACTTTCTTTCTTTCTTTATAATCATGAGTATAAAGTTCATTGTTTTGTAGGCCTTCTTCTATGCTATACTGCTGTTCTTTCTTTCTTTGCTTTTATTAGGTCTTTGTCCCTCAATGTTTATCCTTCCTTCCTTTCCTTCGTTCCTTTCTTCGTTCCTTTCTTCCTTTCGCTTTGCTTTTACGACATCTTCCATTCTTTTCTCTTTTCCCTCCATTCTTTTTTCTCCTTTTTCTCTTCGTTTATATTCTTTCTTTTCTTTTTTTCTTGAATGTAACTTTCATTTTCTCATTTTATTAGCTCTTCCTCTGTGTTATCATTGAATTCTTCTTTCTTCCTTTCTTCCTTTCTTTGCTTTTTATTAGGTCTTACTTCTTATCCCCCGATCTTAATCCTTCCTTTCTTCCTTCCTTTGGTTTGCTTTTTGATATCTTTCATCATTTTCCCTTTTCTCTTTACCCTATTGTTTTTCTCTTTTTCCACTTCTTTTTATTCTTTATTTCTTTTTTTTTCTTGAATATAACTTTGTTTTTTATTCTTATATTCTTTTCCTCTCTGTTATCCTTCCATTCTTTCTTTTTTCTTTCTTTCTTCTTGAAGAAGAAAATAATAATTGGGGAAAGAGGAAAGAGAGGAAGGCTTCAGAAAAAAGCAAACAAGAAAGAAAGAAAGAAAGAACGATTTTAAGACTAGGAGAATCAGATACATAGATAAATGTACAATTGCAAGAAGGAATGAGACAAAATGGGGATGAAATATGACGTAAAAAAGATAGAAATTAATGGAGTCAGTAAGAATATTTGCTCACCTAAATAAATGATAGTAAATTAATGTTAGGTTTGTTATACTTTACGTTATAGATCAACAAACCTGGGGGGGAATAAACGGGAACTTTTACATGCTGTAAAGGATTATTAACTTTTTCGAGCGATACAAAACGCTTTGACGAAAATAACTTTTTCTCATAAGAATAACTAGTTACAATATTAAGTTGTTAACTTTTTCACATAAAAAAACATTTGAATTAAAAAAACAAGTAAAACAAATGTTATCGAAGAGCTGCCTGATATGTGGCAAGAAGCCAAATGATTTATGGCTCCAAATAATATTTTCGTTTTATTTTATTTTATTTTATTTTTTTTACACAGATACGGTAGATGACCGACGTCACTGAAAATAAAAGCTGACGCATCCAAATAACGAAATCTCTAATTTTGAATTGAGAACGAAGATCGTCAGGTAGATATCACTTCGTTTCATATTTCATTTGTTTCAATCTTTGATAAGAAGTTATGCGGAACAGATTTTAATCATGTTTCATTTCATCAAGCAGAACTTTCACCAACAAGGGTAATTTCACTTGCAAGGGTGATTTACTTTTTTTCTTTGTATGCGTCTAGTGTTCCTATGTCCCCAATAAAATAACTAGTATGACTAAAGGTTCTGAAATATTTGTTTAATACACCCGATTTGTTTTATATAAACACTTAATTTCATCGCTACCATATATATGTGTGGGCGTGTGTTTATAAATACACACACACACACACACACACACACACACACACATATATATATATATATATATATATATATATATATATATATATATGGCTACACTGATGAGCTGTGATACAGCAAAACAGGCTTGTATGTGGATGACTAATATATTATGCTCTCATTACGACTGAGCTCTCTGGAGAGGAAAATTTTAAAAACAGTTGCCACTTGTGCGATTTGCGCGTTTCTTCTTAGTCATGAACTGAGTTCTCTCAGTGAATGACCTGTGTATGCACCGGATATATATAACACGCTAAAATTTCCCCTATCTTTTCATACGCCCATGGCTTCGGGGAGTAGGGAGTCCTACAGACACCACATTGGTCGAGTTTCAATCCCGGCTGGAAGCCAGGGGATGTGTCTAGTCACACTGATGAGCTGTGATACAGCAGAACAGGCTTGATTGTGGATTAATAATAATAATAATAATAATAATATATATATATATATATATATATATATATATATATATATATATGAAAATAAAGAAGACAAAAAGAACACTATAGTTTGTTTATTTTCTTCTTTTACTTATTTTTACTTCTCAGATTATAACTTAATATTCTTTTGCATCTCACCCGATTGAGCACTATGGAGAAATAGTAGATCTTGAAAAAAAAAGCAGTAGCTACTCCCGCATTTACGAACCATTCTTTCAGTAATAAATTTAAACACTCTTGTCTACTGGCGTGTATTTACTTTGTATATAAGACGCTAAAGTCCGCCTAGCTAAGAGGCAGCATCGCCGACAGATATCATTCGGTCGGGTTTTAATCCTGGCTAGAAGTAAGCGGATGTCTATCCGTACTGATGAGCTGTAATACAGCGAAACAGATCTATCTGCGGATGACTATATATATATATGTATATATATATTCTAACCGATTTATTTTACATTTTTATTTTTGTTTCCATCACTTTCTTATTTGATATCACACACTGTGATAATAGAGGATCTGCCAGGACTGGTAACAGCCAGGGCGTAAATTAGCTGATTATTACCTTGTGATCAAGTTCCTTTAAAAACATGGCTGTATTGTTGCAATGTTTCTAATTGGATCAGAGTAGCATTCTGTGTGTTAAATTTCTGTTGTTCTTTTTACGGTGAACCAATTGTGCCTTGTTTTGTAAAATTTCCCCTTTATGTTCATATATATTTTAGATTCCCTGAAGTTTCTCCGAGATAATTTTGTGACCTTTCAAGCTTTATCTTATTGTATTGTTCCGTATTGATTTTATCTTTTGTTTTTTACACATGTAACCGATTTAGTTCGATGAGGTCGGAAAGGACCAAGCGCTTGGCACGAAAACATTTGTCGACTTTGTTTTATACTTCCCCCTGGATTCAATTTAAGCGTGCTACTAGATTGGCAAAAAGGTCTCATTGGTTGACTGTTTAACTAGATAGATGCAATCATCAGTTCAATTTCAATAGATTTGTTTCTCGAAATTCTCGCCCATGGAACTCCACTTCGATTCTTGCTTACATGCCACCTATCAGTCAGTCAAGAGCCGTACGTGATACACAATCATGTATCAAAAGAGACATGATTGACAGGGCAGAAGATTATTCCGCAGTAGATTACCATGTTTTAGCAAACCTTAAATATTCATGTAAATGTTCAATATACAGGGTGAGATAGATGAATTACCCTCTAAATGATGCAAAACTGAAAATGACTGACATCTCAATTTTAGCATATCAGTTATTTAGGTGCCATACATGATACATGCTTTGGGCTATTATGTCTTGAAAGAGACATGACTGACTGGGCAGAAGATTATTCCGCAGTAGATTGCCATTACTCTCTGCACTAGACTAGTTGCCAGCCATGGCTACAGAACCCAATCTGTTCTATTATTTAACCAATAACTGGAGGAAAGAGACGAATTAATACCTTTCCCAAGGGTATTTGTGCGGAAGTGAATGCAAAGAATTCAGCTGAAATTCGAACTCGGCTTTCCGATTTGTCATTCCAAGTCGATATCTACTGCACCACAACGCACTTTCTATGCCAACTATAATCTTCCAAAAATGCCATCTTTTTCCCGAAACTTATTCTTTTATCGCCCATTTCTATCACTTCTCCCCACGAAATTCTTCTCATTTTCTTTCACTCCTTGTAAACCTTTGCATCCTAGCTATTATCGCTTTGTCTTTTGTGAACTGATTAAAAATATCGGAAAAACAAGAGGAAAACCCTTGTTAATACTCTTGTACTGTAGGTTATTTGTGCAAAATTCCCGGTACCAAATTTCAATGAACTTCGATATTATTTTCTAAGTAATATTTTCTAAATAATATATATATATTGTAATTATTTAACTCAAGCAATGCAATAATGACACTAAAAAAGAAAAGGCTACGGAGAGTGAAAGAGCAAGAGAAAACTTTAAAAGAAAACGGAAACTCAGTTCTAAGCAAGAAATATAGTATAAACCACTACTTTAGTTCAAATAACCTGAGAGGATTATGAAACGAACGTTATATAAATCTACCTATTCCTGTTAACAAAATTTTAGTAAGCAATTTCAAAATTTTAATCTGCAAATAAGAACCCGTTCACATGAAAGAGATTGAGAATTATCTATAACCGTTGACCATTTCAACATTTCTGGCAAGATGCCTTTTTTAATCATAAACAAAACAACAATTCTCATCCTGTAAACGTCACAGTTAATTTTTACCATCACCACAAACAATTTGCCATTTATCTTCTTGAAACCTGTTACTTTATCGTACTTTCGCTTAACCGCTCCTCACTAACGTCATCTCGTTCTCTTTCCCTCTCCTTGCGTCTTAGTGGCGTTATCACCTTGCTTCTGATTAAATCATTAAAAACCAGAATTTAAATTCTAGGAAAAAATAACAAGTAAAATAAATTAAAGGGTGAATGTTTTAAAAGAAATTCTTTTTAAAATGGTTAATGAAATATAAGCATGTTTAATATCATAAATTTAATCGGAAGATCGGATTAAATAAATACAATAAAGAATTCTTAAAAAAGTATTATTTGCTTTTGGTCCTTCAACTTTTAACATCTGATGAGTTACCTGTTTTAGTTTCTGACACTCTGCTTGATACAGGGAGAACAAAAAAAATTAAACGAAAAGCAAGGAAATATGTTGGTTCATTTCTTATTTACTTTTTAGTCTGAGAAAAGAATATTTATTTGAATCTTTTTCTTCTTCTATGCGCCTTGTTCTTTCAAGACGTAGGCGATCATGTCTTTCTGTTATGTCGCCTAGTATAAATGAATAACTCAAAAACAAAATCAGAATATAAGTTGTATTCCGCGGAAAGACGGTTAGTATGTACAGAAGTGATTAGTAATATTTACAATAGAAAGATACAAGGGTCCAATCCGTCGTAAGTCGTGTGTATACGTGATTACTTCCGGTACGCCACCGGAAGTGTGACTAACTCTTCACTGAATCGCACTGACTCTTCAGTAACTCATTAGAGACTCTCAAGTAACTCTCTACGACATTATTTAGCTGTCCCTCCCAGTAAGGGCAACATATGACACATGGTCAGTTTATATCTGGGCTTTCCGGGCTATATGGCCCGGCCAAAAAATGTCTATTTTTGCCCAGTCGTGCCTCTACCCTTCGGCGGAACCACGACTGGGTTAATGCTCTCTGCTCGGAAGCAGAGAGCGCCCTCTACCCGAAGGCAGAGTGCTGACAGTGTCGTAGAGTCGTCAGTCTAGTGACTCTCTACGACTCATTATTTAGTCGTCCCTCCCACGAAGGGCAACATGTGACACATGGTCAGTTATGAGTGGGATTTCCGGGCTATATGGCCCGGCCAAAAAATGTCTGTCTATTTTTGCCCAGTCGTGCTTCTACCCTTCGGCGGAACCACGACTGGGTTATTGCTCTCTGCTCGGAAGCAGAGAGCGCCCTCTACCCGAATGCAGAGTGCTGACAGTGTTGTAGAGTCGTCAGTCTAGTGACTCGGTACGACTGTATTTACTAGCTTTCCCATGCAAGGCTGGATGTGACACATGGTCATTTTATAGTGGGTATTCCCGGCCATATAGCCGGGCCAAAAAATGTCTGTCTATTTTTGCCCAGTCGTGTTTCTACCCTTCGGCGGAGCCACGACTGGGTTATTGCTCTCTGCTCGGAAGCAGAGAGCGCCCTCTACCCGAAGGCAGAGTGCTGACAGTGTCGTAGAGTCGTCAGTCTAGTGACTCTGTACGACTGTATTTACTAGCCTTCCCACGCAAGGCTGGATGTGACACATGGTCATTTTATAGTGGGTATTCCCGGCCATATCGCCGGGCCAAAAAATGTCTGTCTATTTTTCCCCAATCGTGGTTCTACCCTTCGGCAGAACCACGACTGGGTTATTGCTCTCTGCTCGGAAGCAGAGAGCGCCCTCTACCCGAAGGCAGAGTGCTGACAGTGTCGTAGAGTCGTCAGTCTAGTGACTCTGTACGACTGTATTTACTAGCCTTCCCACGCAAGGCTGGATGTGACACATGGTCATTTTATAGTGGGTATTCCCGGCCATATAGCCGGGCCAAAAAATATCTGTCTATTTTTCCCAGTCGTGTCTCTACCCTTCGGCGGAACCACGACTGGGTTACTGCTCTCTGCTCGGAAGCAGAGAGCGCCCTCTACCCGAAGGCAGAGTGCTGACAGTGTCGTAGAGTCGTCAGTCTAGTGACTCTGTACGACTCTCCTGTAGAGAATCCACCATTGCTATATATAGCAATGGGAATAGTCCATTTGTAGTCAAATAGGAGCGGCGCCCTAACACTTTCCGCGTCTCTCTATCCCTGGTGGCTCTTAGCACGCTTTCCCCTGTAACATAACGCAAAGCCCGTTCTGTCATCCACCAGCTCAGGCCCTTCAAATACGTTATCCACTGCTTTCCTCTGTCTTTTTTTCCTCTATCTGGCCTGTTAATATTAGGTTCTTCAAGCCCTCCTTCCTCATTGAATTCCCCAGGAACTTTTGTTGTCTCTTCTTGATGCTCAATATTAATTTCCTTTTCGTTTCTATTCTTTCCAAAACGTCATCGTTGTTCACATTCTCAGTCCATGATATTCGCAGCATCCTTCTGTAGAACCACATTTCAGTTGCTTTAAATTTTGTCTTCATCTTTGATGACATTGTCCAGCATTCACTGCTATATTGAAGAACTAATATCACATAGTAATCCAGTAAAATTAAAAATAATGGGTTACACAGATTGGAAACGATAAGGGCGAAAATGAGAAGATACATGAAAACAAAGTGAGGTGCGTTTATAAGGAAAGACTATATGTTTAGAGTATAATTCAGTTAAGCGCCATACGCGATACTCGCTTGGGTGATCATGTCTCGAAATAGACTGGGCAATTTTTTTCCGCATTAGATTGTCTTTTCTTTCTGTAGTTGAATGGTTGCCAACCAAGGCTATAGAACCCAATTTGACCTGCGATTTAACCCATAACTGGAAGGAGAAGCGAGGGATTAATATTTTTCCGAAGAGTATTTGCACGTAGGTGAAACCAACGAATTCAACTGGAATTTGAATTGGGCCAGTTGAATTCTTTGCTTTCACTTCTGCGCTCAAGGGTGTAATTATTACTGTAAAAAAAAGTAATTTTTGAGAGGACAAGATAAAAGTATATGGAACCAGGAATCGTTAAAATCTGATCTATCCTACCCGACCTCTAATTTAGTTCCGCTTATTATTTTATATATAAGAGTAAATTTGAAATTTAAAGATTTTTCTTTCTGTTTAACGTTGTCATTATATTACGTCGAATAAGAACATTAATAATTACAAATTGGGGATACCAAAATCAAACAAGTACAACAATTTAAATATATGGGAAGTGTTTTAGCGGAACACAGAAAAGGTGGCACTGAAATCAGAAGGCACTTTGGGATAGTGAAAGATACCTTCTAGAAGATAAGCAAAATAATAAGAAATTTTGTTAGAAACAAAGAAAGAATTATTAAACTCTTATGTAATATCAATCCTCTTGTATGGTAGTGAATGCTGGATAATCTGATTCCAACTGAAAAAAATATATAGAACAACAGAAATATGGTTCTACAGAAGAATGCTGAGAATACCATGGACTGAAAACGTGAGCAACGATATAGTTCTAGAGAAAATGGAAATAAAAAGGACGTCTATATTTAGCATCAAGGAGAGGCATATAATGAGGAAAGAGAACTTGAGAATATTCGATATTCACGGGAAAATTTGAAGTCAAGAGAGACGGATGAAAAAACATATAATCTACTCTGTTAGCTCGTGTAAATGGATAAAAGAATATAGTTTAGGATAGATAACAAAAAAACAAAATTTATTATGAGCTAAAAAGAACAAGAAACTGTAGATCAATGACCGCCTATGTCTTGAAGAGATACAGCACAATAATCATTAATATGTTAATGAAAATGTATTATTTTACATTATTTTTATAAGTAAAACCGTAATACAGGGCAGTTACCAGAACATTAATTTTACATTTTTTATTAATTGATTACTTTTTTTTTTTTTGGCTTATATATATTTTGTAGGTTATTTAAAGTTATAATATATTTTAAGATTACATCGCCGTGTGGTTAGAATGTTCGCTTTCTGAGCCGGGTTTGAATATCACCATGGTCGATTTTTCGGCAAGGTGACTTTTGGATGTTATTAGTCTGAGAGAGGCGATCGCAGCGGGCGTTACATTTAGAAGTGCCTGTAAAACATTACCACGGGTTCACCCAAGACTTGTGAAGGAAAGTGGGTAGACGGAACGTTTGAGGGCCGTCGATGGTTGTGTTAGCAAGAAGTCACAAGTCGTCCTAACCGAGAGTTTGAGCGTGCTGATCTTGTTCAGACTGTTGATCAAGCAACATAACGCTCTCCCTCCCCGAAACTGTAAGTAAGATCCGCTCAGCATAGTACCAGTATTACCCACAGTTTGGTTCTGTGGATATTTAACAAGCATAAATGTGTCTAAGCAGGTGTCTGCAATAGGGATCAGCTAGCCACTCTAGTAGAAGAGCATCATTGAATACGAGTGGCCAGCCATCCATATATTTGGTTGAAAGAAATTGTTTGATATAACAATTATTTACAGATAAATGTCATTTTATCTTTAAATAAATAACCTATAGGGGGATAAGTGGCGGATAAATACTTTTTCGAATGGCATTTGTGCGTAAGTAAATAGAACGATCCTGACTGTGAAATTCCAAAGCTGTTATGAGTCAGATCACCAGCACATCCAAGCTTACAGCTCCTGGTATCCCCAAGAGGTCACCGATCTAAGTATTGACATGGCTTATCATTGCTAATAATGCAAAAACCGCTGTTTCAGCGTAGCGTGGCGGTAAGTTTTAGAACTTTATGGTAGACAACACATTTCATAACCCACCAAACAGAGGTTATATTTCATTGAGTGCATTCCTAGTTTAGGAACTGTCAGTCAGTTAAGTGCCATACGTGATACACGCTTTGGACGATCATGTCTTGAAAGAGACATGACTGATTGGGCAGAAAATTATCCCGCAGTAGGTTGCAATTACTTTCTGCGGTAGACTGGTTGCCATCCAAGGCTATAGAATTCATTTTGTCCTGTTATTTAACCCGTAACTGGAGAGAAGAGACGGAGGGTGTTTGCGCGTCAGTGAATGCAATTAATTCAACTGGAATTCAAACTCGGTTCCCCGATTTCTTGTTCCGAGCCGATATCCACTGCACCACAACGCACATCCAAATTTAGGAACAGACTACACAAGATAACCAGTGCTAAACATTGTTATCTACGTCACATATGATCCACTTCTGACCAAGTTCGACGTTGCTTAACTTCGGTGATCGTAAAAGAGCCGGTGTTTCAACGGGATATAGCAATAAGCTTTTTTTACTTTTTTTTAGTAATAAGAATAATTTCTGAAAAAAAAAAACAGATGAGATTCTACTTTGGCTATTCGGGTAGTAGCATGTAATTTCAGAAAAATCCATTTTCCACTGTTGATATAAACATCTACATCCACTTTCGTTATTAAATATATAAATAGTAACAGAAATAATCCTACGGACACACACGGGACGTACAACAGAGACTCATCAATCACAGGTCGAACGGCGGGTAGGTAATGTGCGGAAGGCAAACGGAAAATG
Source organism: Ascarosepion bandense (assembly GCA_037127315.1). Taxonomy (NCBI): domain Eukaryota; kingdom Metazoa; phylum Mollusca; class Cephalopoda; order Sepiida; family Sepiidae; genus Ascarosepion; species Ascarosepion bandense. The sequence continues at coordinate 8,543,329 of JBBBDQ010000872.1, forward strand.
TTGGCAAATGTGTAGCTGGCATATCAACCGACGCATGGTTCTAAACAGGCACAAAAACAATAATGCAATTTCCCGCCATTCACACGATGGGCGGAAGTGTGATATTTGCGGCCCTGCTTATTAACCTGACGCACAAACCGGTCGAAGTGATGAGCAGTGCCGAGTGGGGAAAATACGGGAAATGGCGGAAATCGGGGCAAAATAACACAGACGATGGGAAGGAGAGGACAGAAATTGCTGAGGTGTATCTGGATGTATCAGGGCGTTGTTAGTAGACAAACAAACAGAAAATTAATGTAACAATCAATCAAGCAAGCAAGAAAACAAAGCAAATGGGAGAAAGTAAATTAGTTCGACAGAAATACAGTCAAACGAATGTGCAAAATGTCAGAAAAGTATAATAATCTAAGTAAGGACTATAATAAATACCAAATTTAAAACGAATTGACCTATATCACGATGGCACCACTGTAAAATAGTACATTTTTATTCAAAGATTCTGGTGGCAGGATAATAATTGCCGAGGCAAGCCATAAGTATCTCCTGTGCAAACTATATATGGCTACTAATACAGTCAGTTCACATAGGCGATTATGATAGTGGGGTATTCCATTACAACATAGGCAAATCCAACAGCTCAAATAATAACATGTAGTCAGTAGCGATCAGTTCATAGTATTTTTTGACACATAAGTCTTAGCTTTTTCACACTTGCTATAGAATGTGACAAGTCTTTGGATAAAAAATAAATAATTTCTAACCTCCGACTCTACTCACGACATTCGAAGTTCTTTTTAACACAGGCTTTGCGTTTTCTTTCCTTGCAGTTACACTGATTATGGTAATATAACTACCAGTGTCAACTTGCATTTTCACAACCACATTATTAATTTTCAAATACAGTTTTTTTTCATTTTCTTTGATTATTTTTTCAGTCGCAATGCTGTTCACATTTTTTAATTAAACATAGCTAGCCACAATCCCTGGCCCAAGCATATCACAGTATGCCTTGCACAAAAACAACACATTCTTATTTACCATTCCTACTACAGTCAGTATAATATCTTAGAGACTGCATGAACTCCAAGCTAGTACTCATATATAAATTAATCTGTGGGGATGAGGAATAAAATAACAACTTTTTAAAAATTATACCCGAAATGATTATCTACTATGAAAAGAAAATGTATTTATAAAAAAACAAATCAGAAACACTGTTAGTATCAGATTCCTTAAATGTGGAAGAAGCGGACTAAATTAATGCAGGAATTTAAAAAATAAACGATCATTCATCTAAACACTCATGTAAACACACTTTCATACAAAAACAACAAAAATAAAAAAAATAAAAATAAATAAAAAAAACGGAAGACGACGGCTCTCCACCACAGAACTGATATCTATGTTCACCTAACGGGAAATGAGATGGGAATTAAACTGAAGAAAATCGGGAGCAAAAAAATAAAAGAGTACCTATAAGCATCCATTCTCCATCCAAGTTAACTCTGACGGAAAAAGTCAAAACTAAACAAGCCTAAACTGCCTTATCTTGGGTGGGGTTGCCAATATCCACTCAAGAAATGCCACTCTTTTATTTAGATGACTACCTACTTTTCTAAAAATTCTGGTGAAAAGAGTATTTTCCTTTCCGTGCTGATCATGATTTTAAGAACAAGATTATTTAGAATGAAGTAATCTTCTCGTCCCCATAGAATTCCGTCAGTCGCATGGTTGATATCATGAATCACATAACGCAGAGGAAAATAGTGTTCAGCCGTAATCAAAAGTTGGAATATGTTACTGCAAACAGAACTGGCCTCGAGGAAAAAAACATCTTTTCGCTCTTCATGCAAAACATAACACATCACTCAATAAATCCCGTGCCTAACTAACAAAACAACAACTTTTAGGAAAAATTCGATTTTATTAATTAACATAGTCTCTTTCTAGGTTAACACATAGATTCCAACGCTTCTCTAACAATTCTATGCCTTTTTTTTTTTTTTTTTTTTTTTTGTAGAACGATTTATCTTTGGCCTCAAAATATGCCTCAGTTTCCGATATCACTTCTTCATTTAAGTAAATTCTTTTTTTCCTAGAGAATTCTTTTGAGGTCTGCAAACAGCCAGTAGTCGCGTAGAACAAGATCTTGAGAATAAGGTAGATGCGGAAGCAATGCGAAGTGTAATTCCTGTAATTATACCATCTTTGTGTATTGTTATGGTAAAAGATCACTTTGCCTTCTCTATCTGTGATAGTTTTTGGCGATTTCTTCCTTCAAACGCGCCAGTAATGTTATATAATAGTTGCTATTGATGGTTCTTCCTTTCTCAAGGTAATCGATGAACAAAATACCTTTCGCATCTCAAAATACAGAAGCCCAAACCTTGCCTGCTGATGTTTACGTCTTTGGCTTCTTTGGACGGCTTTCACCTGCTGCTGTCCACTCAACTTACTACCGATATGACTCCGAAGTGAAATGGCGAATTCATGTTTAATCCATTGTCACATAATCATGCAGAAACACCTTCTTGCTGCATAGAAACAGTTGCAAACAAGGTTTTGAATCGTCGACTGTGAATAAACGCACCAACTGTGAGCACAGCTTTATTATTGATAAATGTTCATGCAAAATAATGAATATACTGCCTTCCGATATGTTCAACTATTCTACTATCTCACGCAACTTCAATTTACGAGTTTGTGGATGTTCTGGTGTTTTCCGGGACAATTGGCAATTTGGGGCGTCTTGAGCGTTCAGCATTATTTGTGTCTGTACGACCGCGTTTAAAATCAGCGTACATCTTAACCGTTGTTTTAGACGAAGTAGAGTCCTAATAATACTTATCAATTCATTGTTTTGCTTGAACAGTATTTTTTGCATCAAAAAGCAATGCTTTATCAAAACACTCAGAATTTTCATTGTTTTGGAAATTTGCAAATATAGCTTCACTGTAGTTTGTAAACTAAAAATCGGATAGGGCCCAAATTATGTCAAGTTCCATTTGAAGATCATTATTTCAGAAAAATCATATGACTTTTATATCTATGTGTAAGGCCCGGGACTTATTGAGTGATGTGTTAGGGTCTTTAAGAATTTTGCACAACAGACTTACGAGCCGGCTCAGTTTAGATATTTTTCCAACCCCGCTGAACAAATTCTCTTGCTGACCCAAAAAGCACTTCTTAACATCAGCAATATGATTGATGCCTCATCGCTGGAGAGTCAATCCGTCTCTCGTAAGTGGGACGTGGGGCAATCCGATATTCGCGATACAAGGTGCACTCGCCTCGTGGTAAACGGCGGACCTGCTCCTCGCACGAATGCACACTTCTTACGTATGGGAAGTTCTTACGGGCGTCTTCCTTCTAGAATTCACCATTTTCGTCTAATTGCCGTCGAGAAAAGAGAGGTGAAACGTATGTTGACAAATCTCAAAGCTAGGCATAACCAAACCGCATTCACAAAAATTGAAGATAACTAATCTCTCGACGTACATTTAAAACATTGCTTCTCAACAAGAACAACAAGATCCCTATTAATGTGTCATTGGCATGTAATACGGATTTAGAAGTACGCATATTCAGGTAAGTGTGCTAGACACATACTTACGCCACCCCTTTAAGGAAAGATTCCTCCGGAAAGAAATATAACGTCGGCTTTCTCCCACACTTCTAACCAATTCACTTCCAGGTGCAGATCGGGACCAAAGTAAACGCCGAGTACCTCTACTGAGTCGTCTGTCTATAGAAAAGGCAAAGAAGAGAAACTTCCATCCACTCACTCAACCCAGACGTAACGCGGTTAAACTTCAACTCTGAGAAACTTGGCTAAGACCAAGCATTCTGGTAAACAAATCCTGAATGTACTTTCGAAAAGTTTCATATATTCCCTCGTTTGTAGGTACGATCAGATCAGCCTGTGCGGCAAAGTATTGTTTGTGATATGTCTCCTGGATGTATTTTGATCCTCCTCTGTATGCGATTCGCAAGACATTTTGCTTTGGAAGACATTATTTTTAATTTAGCCCTAACAAATTCAGTTTGATTCTTCTTGATAAGCATAGAAGGCTAACTCTGCCTTAGCTAAGTCTATGTCCCGAATATCAGACGAATTATTAGCACGATCAACTTTCTCTACACATGCTGTTTGAGTTGCTTATCCATATATATTAATTTGACGATTATAATCAGCTTTAAACGACATAACTTTAGATTTTTATATATCACAACACTTATTTCCAAACAGGGCCCTCGTTAATTCCCGCTGTCACATTAGTAGAAGCTTGTCCCTGAAATCTCACTCCTCAAATAATGATGTTTCGTTTTCTGTAGCCAGCCATTTCGAGCCTTAGGGATAGCTAAGTTTACACAAAATTTTAAGAGCCTGTGAGCCATGAAACTATCGAATCGTAACTTGGAAAACCTATGAGTCCTACGTCGATTCTCCGGACAAGGACTCGTTTGATGTAGCTATAATGCACCACTGAAGCCAAACTTCCTCTATTAATCTAAGTACACACTACCTCCAGCGGGTGTCCATTGCGGTACTTATCGATAACAACAAATCTGTCATTAAATCCTGGAATGAATTTATATCCGGATTATTGGTATCCGATCTTTCTCCAATACGATCTGTATCAGGGTCAACGACTTCGTTTCAATTACTCGCTAAAACTACCCGACGACATGTCGTCAAGAAACGGCTCGATCAGCCAAAAAAATCAAGCCGCTGTACATGTTGTTTGGCGCATAAAGCCAAATGCGAAGAATAGCCTCATCCTTTTTAGAATATCCAGCACGCAAAGCATGCCCACGGGATACGCTAAGATAAGCCAGGTAGCTCATCCCCACCGTCTATTAAAACATGCTGAATAGAGAACAAACGTCTTATGCATAATTTTTCACAAATTAAAAAACTGGTTTCCTGAAAACAATATACATCTAACCTAAGTCGCTGAAAGTCGCGAATGTGAGTCTCTCCCCTAGATTTCAAACTCACGCCTCGGACATTCATACTTGCTAAAAGGCCATTGGAGCCCGATTAAGGTTAAGAATCTAGCTTCAACATGGTCGGGGAGAGGACATAAATAGTCACTTCGATTGACCATTGGCTCATCTCATTCTTGAGAGTACCGCTATGAGACAGGCCGCCAATGAACCAAGGATAAGCAAGTTTTAGAGAATTTTACGGGGAGAAGTGAATAGAAACTGAGATTCTCCCTTATCAAAATTACTAGAGATTTTTAGATTCCGCTTTGCAAATTCTACCATAGATGAAGTAATTTTAAAAGAGTTGACTGCCGCCCCGATCATACCCTATACCTGCCGCGTTTCCGACCAAGCTCAAACTTCGGTGATTATTCTTTAGGCTTTGAGTATTCATTCCCACATGATTGTTTTATAACTCTTTGAGATTCGTCCCCCAGGGTTGTCAAAATCTCACTAACTGTGTTTTTGGAGATAAAAAATTTGTGAAAACGCTTGTCGATCACGAATACTGACACAATTCTTCTATCAACCTTTAACTCCAGGGGTTCTCATCGTCTTTGATAAGTTACACGTATTTTTTGGCTTTCTACAGAAAACTTTTCCTGCTGGTGACAAAATTCGGTGTAGATGAGTCATTTTCTAGACAATACGTTGTTGCTGTTATAACTTGTTGATTGGCTAGGATGTTGTTGTTTATATTGCTTATTTCAAATCATTTTCATTTTCTTGATTTTGATATTTTCTTTTCCTTTACTTCTTCACTTTTGTATTAATAACAATCTCTGCAACCACACTTGTTTGAGTTTTTATCCTAGACTTGAACAGCTCTTTCGTCTTGGATCCGAATATGCCTTTTACAATAATCTGATATTTGTCGGCCATATTTTATTAGCAATTTTATTTTTTTTATTGTTTCCTTAAAAGAACAAATAGCGGAGTTTTCTCACGTAAAATATTATTAGAATAATAAACTTAAACAAATACAAATTAAAAAGCACATAACGACACAAGCAAAAGAATACAAAAGAGATCGACGTAAAAAAGGTGTGAAGAGTTATAAACTGAAAAACATGAGTTAAATTAAAAATATATAAAAATTAAAAAGACAAATATTTTCAACAATGAGAACAAACATATAAAGTTTTAGGAAAACAAAATGACAAACGAATAAGCGTTTGACATGTAAACTAAAACGTTAGTCACTCAAATGACGCAATTAAATAAATCAGCGAAAACATAAACAAAAAAAACATAAATTTAAAAAATTAGAAACACAAAAAAAAACAAATACTACAGAGCAAAAAATGATAAGAGACACGTGTAAATTAATAAGTTATACTAAATAAACTAAATAGCCAACATAACACGAAAAGGAAACAACCACAAACAGATTAAACAAAAAAGAGAAAGAAAAACTCAACTAGAAATTTAAAAAAAAATACAAAACTTATTTCGACCGGGCTGGGATTAAATACACGTTAAAAATACCAAATACTATGCAAAAAAAAAAAAAAAAAAATTTAAGAGAAGTAAAATATGATTTAATTCTGGCTAAAAATTGCATATAATTTACACGGAAATATAATTAAACCCAAACAAAAAGAAATTCAAAATTTTTACAAAAAGATTCCGTAAAAAAATTGGAAAAATTTCAAATCAAACTTAAAGAAAATTTAACATTTGTTAAACTCATATGGTCCAAAGTTTTAAACTGAAGAGCAACTCGTATGGTGGGTAGTGAGACTTGATCAGGTCTGTAGTAAACCTGCAAACTTAACTGACCCTAAGTTTCTCTTGACTCATTAGAATTCTTTATATTAAACGTCTAGACTAGTTTAGTTAGTCATCGAGTGGGGGGATATTTATTCCAAAACAGTATACTTATATGAAACCTGTGCTTGATGTAGTTTGGCAATGTTATTTTTTATGTTAGACCTTATATATGATAATATTGTCATCAATGTATTTAATATTTGAACTACTTTTACTTACTAGTTATTGAATGTTAATTTTCTTTAATAGAAGTCAAAAACTGATCAGTGAAAACCGTTTATTTTTTATTTGTAAACCGCTATCAGCTGACATCTAGACCATGTCCTCCACTTCTGTTACCGATAAGCCGACGTCATCAGCTGAAACTTCCATTGATTTAATGAGGGTAGTGTTGTGCTTTGAGTCTATAGCTTCTTAAAAATAAATGTATTTCTTTTATAGAAAATAATTCATAAATTACTTCTCTGTTAATTTGGAACGTGTTTGACTATCTTCTAAGGTGTATTAGTGCGTACAGGCCAACGGTTGAGAAACACTTTTCCAAATAACTATAAACTGTATTTTTCGGGAATGTATTTTCCATTAAATGTTGGAAAATACCTAGACTTTCATCGAAAACCAAGACAATACGAAGAAAATTGCCAAGATACACAAAGAAAATAAAAGTCATTTTAAAGCGCAAGTAAAAAGAAAAATATGAGTAAAGACAGTTTTCTTTATTTTAGATTTATTCATATATATATATATATATATATATATATATATATATATTTATATAAAGAGTAAACGAAAAATTATCTTAAGAGTTTGTAAAGTGAGTTTTACCTTTACCTTTATCTATATTGTCCTTTACAAATATACTCTATATCAAATGTTCACTCACACCCACACACACTCACAAACACGCACATACTCACACGCACACACAGCCAAATATATACTGCCACACACGTGCGAGCGCGGACACACACAGACACACACAGACACACACACACACACACATATATATATATATATACATATATACATATATATATGTATGCATATATATATATATATGCATAATATATATATATATATATATATATATATATATATATATATATATTCATATACATATATATACATACATATATACATATATATATATGTATGCATATATATATATATATATATATGCATAACTATATATATATATATATGAATATTTCTCGGGCGTATCCGAACCTGCATCCTAGCTGACCTTGCGTGTGGGTTGACCGACGGGTGGAAATTGAGAGATAAAAAAGAAACAAAAAACTACGATACATTTCAGATAATTTAATGCTTCTCTTTGAAAGGTCACTGGGTTAATGAATAATGAAAAAAAAAGATTAAAAACAAAGAATGGAAATACTAGATTATCGAAACAGTCGTATAAATAAGCAAATGAAAGCAAAGTGTTTAGTGAAAAAGTAATAACGATCTTCTAAAACAACAGATCAAACTGCATGAATCACATGAAATCGTCCGTTCTGGAAAATTTGCCAGAAACGGAGTTTGTTGGCTTTTCATCTATTCCCTGATAAACAGTGCAAAAATAGCTTCTTTCTAGCCGTCAGTCGGTGTGAATCAGCCAACTATGTGTAGGTGGATATATTTGATATGACCGATCGATAGACAGATAGGGAGATGAGTACGTGTCGTTGTGCAATGTTTTGCGTGGTGTACTGGTTAGTAATTTGATATTACATTTAATACTTGATAACTGTTCTATACCGCCAAATTCGTATAATTTACCACCAAAACTCATATTCCCCACTAATTTTTAACGTCTTCTTGTCGGTAATTCCTCGTTTGATGGTTCCAAACTAATCCATGATTTCGATTAAATAATCAGTTTCGTACACAGTAATGATCGTAAGCCCACCATATATACTGCAGCTGCAGTTTTAATAGTGTATCCTGTTTGAGCCAATAACTCTTCAGGCTAATTCAGAATTTAAAGTTGTCCTTCTTCAACAATGCTTGATCTGCGAAGGCTAGAGAGCCCTGTCTACTCTGCTATTTAACCTATTTGTACAGTAAGTTAATTATGAGCGCGTGATCGTGTGGTTTAAACGTTCGCTTTCTGGAGCCCAGGTTTAAATCACACCAGGATCGATTTGTCAGGAAGGTGGCTTCTTGATACTATCAGTCTGAATGAGGCAATCAAGCAGGTGACACATTTGGAATGTGCCTTAAAACCTTACCACAGGTTGACTCAAGCCTTGTGAGTTAAATTGGGTAGATAGCACTCTTTTAGAAGCTATCGATTGTTGTGTTAGCTTGAAGTCACAAGTCATTGTGACCGAGCGTTTGAGCGTCTTGGGGTTCTTCAGTATTTTCTTCACGCTGGATAACGCGATCTCACACAGAATTTATAACACAAGTCCGCTCAACATAATTGTACTATAGAACATTTGTGGACACTGTGGATGTTGAAAAAAGCGTCTGCCATAGTTAGCCGCCCTTGTAGACAGACATTTTAGGTATGAGTGGCCAGTCATAAATAATATAGAATAAGTTAATATAATTTTATAAAAATCGGACTGGAAGGCCATGTCGATATTGTTTAATAAAACACGTTTAAAACTCTTCTTGTTACTTAAATCTAACTTATACATTCCTAAATCTTTATAGTTTAATTTAATTATGTTTTTCCTGAATTTTTATATCGAGGCCAACATATATGTGTGTGTGTGTGTGTGTGTGTGAGAGAGAGAGAGAGAGAGAGAGAGAGAGTTTCCTGAAAATTGATCACCATTTAAGAGAGAAAGCAAAATATATTGGTTACTGTTTTCTTAAGTACAAATAAATTATCGGCAACTATTTCAATTAAAACTATCACGCTATCCCTGACCAAAAGGTTAACATTCTTAATACAAGCGAATCAAAATTTGAAATCTTTGTTTCTAATAGATAACAGTGTGTTTGAAAGAATTATTATTATACCTTTTTAGAATGAGGATGATTCCACGATAGTAAATCCTTCCTTTATATGGTGCTTGAATATCCAGTCTTGTGATTTGTTTCCGGATGAAAAAACAACATTCAAAGATCTAAATTTAAAAGTAAATTAAAAATTAATAATTTTATAAGTTTTAATTTATATTGACTTGAAATTAATAAACAAAATGTAAATTTATTATAAAATATCTCCATAATTTTGGTAACAGAAAAAATCAAATTTTATTTCATCAAAATGCCAAGGAATCAGAGTTAAAGTGAGAGGTTTTGAATTTCCAGGTAGATTGTGCTTTGAAGAATTCAATTTTCGGCCTGAATTAGAATTTTATTTCAAATTGCAGTTTCGGCCCAAATCAGTCATTTTATCAGAATTTGACGTATAGCCCCAATCAGAGTTAAGTGTGATTTTGAAATTCCTGTGTATAAATTGCGAAATTAAACTTATTTCTTCAAAATTATTTCTGCTTTCTAAGCTGAAATAAATGTCACGTTAGCCGGTCGCAAGAGCCAGCTTAAAAGTCCTCATGGAGTACGGCTTTTAAGTCAATCATTCAGTAAATCTGCTGAAATCAGTGTTATAATACGCGATTGCATCTTTGTTTAAGATATTATCAAGATAAATTCAATAATTCTCAGTAGAAAATATAAACTGATAGATTAATGACGCGATATCGAGTCATCTTTGATGTATTTAATTATTAAGAATTTCCATAAGAAGTGTTTTGTTAGTAAGCCTACTTGGGTTTCACGCTTCCGTGATCATCAAAGAACCAGTATATATATATATATATATATATATATATAGTGTGTGTGTGTGTGTGTGTGTGTGTATGTGTGTGTGTGCGCGCGCAGCATATCTTCATTGAGGCATGTTTCATTGAATAATATAGATATATTTTACATACATACAACATTGCACAAAAAAGCCAATAGGGAGAGAAACGTCATATGGTTCAACTCACCGTACAAAAAGATACAGCAAAAATATTAATCGAACTCATACCCAAACACTCTCCCGTGTCAAGCGCTCTCCATAAGATATTCAACAAAACACTGCAAAAACCAGCTATAGAATAATGGACACATTCATAAAAATGTACAACAAGAAAACAAAAAAAAAATCTGAATAAATTAAACCCACCCGTAACTCTAGAATATAAACGAAGTTCTTTAAACGGTAACTGCTCACAGAACAATGAAATATACCAAAATACTGTAGATAACAGTTGTGACCTCGTCACTAAGTTGTTTAGTCCGTTTGGGTCAGAAATAAAGACACAAAGACGGAATAGTATGAAACAAATATATTACAAAGACAGTAATACAAACGTATACCAATGAACAATTATTAGCGCGGTTGTTAGTCTCGCTGTCAGAGTTGTCTGCTGAAATATATCCAGTTTTCCCACTATCTATCTCTGTCTGTCTGTCTGTCTGTCTGTCAGTCTGTCTGTGTGTCTGTCACCCTCACTTACTCTCTATATCTTACTTTGCTTTTACAAAGAAGAACTGTTACTTTTATGCAGTTTGGACGGGTTCATGTGTCATTTGGGTAAGTCATTTGGTAACAATAACGAAGAAAACATATACATAAGAGTAAGTGAAAAACTCCGGAAACAAAGAAAATAAGCATACAAAACATCATTTAAAAATCGTAATTCTTTTCGAAATCTGGGGTGTTATAAACAATACGAAACAAAAAACAAAACAAAACAAACCAAAAATACAATGGTAAAATATGAAAAGAACATCAATGTACGACAATCAGTTTAAAAACTGTAAACTTTATCTAGAGGAAAAATATCTATAATTACCTTCACAGCAAAAAACAATACACTAAATAAACGATCAGAACTCATCTCAAAATGCAGACATGAAATCAGTTTTTAAACTTAAAATCCGAAAACTGTAAACGGGCAAGAATAAATGAAAATAAAATAATTAATCGAAATTAATTCATTTAAAAAAATAAGTAAATAAACTAAATAATAAACAAATTAACCAACCACCTCCACCAAAGTAACCTGTAAAATAACAGAATAGGCTACTCTTAATGCAAGATACAGCCTCCAAAGTATCACTGACCTGTATATATTAAAAGTCGAGCAAGAATTCAATGTACATGGCATGTCGATTACATTTAGCAAAAAAAAAAAGAAAAAATAGACTGTTGCCTTCAGGTTTTGACTTCAATGGGATATTTACATACTCTATATACCTGATATTGAGCACTTTAACCCGTAAATATAGCAAGCATTATATAAATATAAGTAAGTCATTCATAGGCAAACCTGTTTTGCTGTATAACAGCTCCTCAGTGTGGCTAGACACATCTACTTGCTTGTGGCCGTGATCGAAACTCGACCGATTTTGTATAAGTTGGAGTCGCTACCCACTAAGCCATAGGCACATGGAATCAGAGAAGGGAAATCTCTGAAGAATCACGCATATATATATATACCTGTGTGAGTAAATAGAATAAGTAAACAAGTAGGAAAAGTGTCTTTAATCTAACATGTTTCACTTATAACAAGCTTCTTCAGAGATTTATTAAAGACGAATGATTTAAAAATCCGATAGACAGTATGTTGATTGAGGTATAGTTTCCTAATTGGTCTTTACTTATTCTATTCATCTTGTCGGCTTCTGATCCATATATCCAACTCACATATATATATATATATATATATATATATATATATATATATATATATATATATGCCCAATGAAAATGTTTCTAGATATTGAACCAAATTCTAATTTTACCGGATTCATGTTTGTTGTCTCATCGGCCATTTTGCAAATAATTCGAAATCAATCTACCTGTAAAAAGAGGGTCCGTTTCTTCTTAAAAGTATGTGAAAACGCTTTTTCAATGCATTAATATTAAGGAATATTTAAGTAGGATATCCTGTAGCACCCACCACACACACATTCCCACTCTTTCTATTTCTATCCCCCTTTCTTTCTGTTTCTCGAACATTTTTCTCACACATTCTCTCCATTTTTTCTCTCATTTACTCTTTGTCTTTCTCTCTTTTTCTCTTCATCTTTCATTCTCATTCTTTCTCCCTCCTCCCCTATCTCTTTCTATCTTTCTTTCTCTTCTCTATACATTGTCTCTCTTTCTCGCTCACTCTTGCTGTCTTTATAATTTTTCTCTCTCTTCCTCATTCACTTGTTCTTCCACTTTCTCATATTTTTCTTTCTCTCTCCCTTCCATCGTTCTTTTTCCCTATCTCCTCTCATCTCACTTTCTCCTTCGTTCTTTTTCTCTCTCTCTCTCGTCCTCCTAAACTCTCCCTCTTTCCCACTCTTTCTCCCAGAAAAACTCACGTAGAGGAAGACTTCTTCATTTCTCTTTCCTCTCGACACCGATTTATTTCACCGCGGTGGTCGTTCAGTGCAAGTTAATTCGATAAAAGGACTTATTGAATTGATGAAATCCAGAAACAACCGAATACATTTTTAAGTATCCGATTCAGTGAAAGAAAAGAAAAAATACAAACACACATTTAGTGTCCATGATGATTTTTTCTTTCGTCAACTTCTTTATTTTCATATTTTATTCGATTTGGTATACGGATTCTTTCTTTCTTACTTGTTTTTTTCTTTTTTTCTCATTGAAATTCTCTACTCAACCTTTATTTGATTTGGTCTACTGGTTCTATCTTTCTTTCTCTTGTGTTTCTTTCTTTCGTTCTTCCTTTCTTATTAAAATCCTCTACTCAACCTTTACTTTATATTGTCTACTGGTCCTTCCTTCCTTCCTTCCTTCCTTCCTTCCTTCCTTTCATTTGTTTTTTTCTTTCTATCTTTCTTTTTTCTGTTTTTCTTTCTTTATTTCTCTCTTTCTTATTAAAATCTTATTAAAATCCTTCCATCTTTCCTTCCTTTCTTCCTTTCTTTCGTTTTTCTTCCTTTCTTTCTGTTTTTCTTTTTTTCTGTTTTTCTTTCTTTCTTTCTTATTAAAATTCTCTACTCAACCTTTATTTTATTTGGTCTACTGGTCCTTTCTTTCTTTCTTTCTTTCTCTCTTTTTCAATCCTACTCAACAGTTAATTGATTTGATTTACTGGTCCTTTCTTTCTTACATTTTTAGTTGTTTTTTTTCTTTCTTTCTTTCTTTCTTTCTTTCTTTCTTATTAAAATTTTCTACTCAACCTTTACTTTATTTTATCTACTGGTCATTCCATCTTTCCTTCCTTCCTTCCTTTCTTTCTTGCATATTCTTAGATTATGTACTTCATTATTATGAAGCAGTTTTCATTTTGCCTTCGTTTCTTATTCATCTTACTTTCGTTATTTCATTCTTATTTCTCTTAATTTGCCCTTTCTTTTCTTTCATTCATTTCTAGTTTCTTTCATTCATTATTTCTTTCTTTTATGTCTTCTTACATTATTTTTTCAGCATCATTATTTTTTTATGAATAGTTCTTTTCTTTCTCACCTCTATCATACCTCAGTATTCCTTCTCTTTATTTCTTTTCTTTCTCACCTCTATCATACCTCAGTATTCCTTCTCTTTATTTCATTTCTTTCTCACCTCTATCATACCTCAGTATTCCTTCTCTTTATTTCTTTTCTTTCTCACCTCTATCATACCTCAGTATTCCTTCTCTTTATTTCTTTTCTTTCTCACCTCTATCATACCTCAGTATTCCTTCTCTTTATTTCTTTTCTTTCTCACCTCTATCATACCTCAGTATTCCTTCTCTTTATTTCTTTTCTTTCTCACATCTATCATACCTCAGTATTCCTTCTCTTTATTTCTTTTCTTTCCATCATGTTCCTCTTTTATTCATTTCCAGTTTTATTTTTCTTTGATTACACGTTCTCCTTCTTTTTTTCTATTTTAACGATTAGCTGATACTTCTTAACTTAATCATTTATTCTTTATTTCTAACTTTTTTCTTTATTTTTTATTACTTTTGATCTCACGTATTCATTGTTCCTTTCTTTATTTTATTTCTATATTTCTTTCCTTTTTTTTTGTTGTATATTTGTAAGTTTTTACTTTGCTGGGTATTACATTTTTTTCCATAATGCTTTATTTTGTTTTGCTGTTTTATTTTTTTCAATTTCATAGACTTTATTTTTTAAACCCAAAATCTTTCTCAGTTTTACGAATATTTCTTTAGATTTAGACACACCTATGTATTTTATTTTAGTTATATTTTTTATCTTTAATTTCACTTGAAACTTGTGTTTTCTTTGTTACGTTCTATCTTCTTTTTGTCTTTTTCATTATTTAATTATTCTAATTCTATAATTCATACCTCCGCCTTGCGTGTCTGCTCAGATTTTTCACTTTGCATTTCCTTTGATCCACGTGATTCCTTCTGTTTTGTTAGAATTCACTATCCTAGCATTATTTTATTTTCTCTAACAATTTTTTCTTTCTTATTAAAATTCTCTACTCAATCTTTATTTTATTTGGTCTACTGGTCCTTTCTTTCTTTCTTTATTTATTTATTTCTTTCTTTCTTATTAAAATTCTCTACTCAAACTTTTATTTTATTTGGTCTACTGGTCCTTTCTTTCTTTCTTTCTTTCTTATTAAAATTCTCTACTCAACTTTTATTTTATTTGGTCTACTGGTCCTTTCTTTCTTTCTTTCTTTCTTTCTTATTAAAATTCTCTACTCAACCTTTATTTTATTTGGTCTACTGGTCCTTTCTTTCTTTCTTTCTTTCTTTCTTTCTTATTAAAATCTTTACTCAACATTTATTTTATTTAGTCTACTGGTCCTTTCTTTCTTTCTTTCTTTCTTTCTTTCTTTCTTTCTTATTAAAAGTTTTACTCAACATTTATTTTATGTTGTCTACTGGTCCTTTCTTTCTTTCTTTCTTTCTTTCTCATTAAAATTCTCTACTCAATCTTTATTTTATTTGGTCTACTGGTCCTTTCGTTCTTCTTTCTTTCTTTCTTTCTTTCTTTCTTATTAAAATTCTCCACTCAACCTTTATTTTATTTGGTCTACTGGTCCTTTCGTTCTTTCTTTCTTTATTTTCTTTCTTTCTTTTCTTTCTTTCTTTCTTTCTTTCTTTCTTTCTTTCTTGTAAAAATTCTCTACTCAACCTTTATTTTCCTTGCTCTACTTGTCCTTTCTTTCTTTCTCTTTTTCAGTCCTACTCAACAGTTATTTGATTGATTTACTGGTCCTTTCTTTCTTACATTGTTAGTTGTTTTTTTTCTTTTTTTCTTTCATTCTTTCTTTCTTTCTTTCTTTCTTATTAAAATCCTCTACTTAACCTTTACTTCATTTGGTCTACTGTTCCTATCTTCTTTTTTTCTTTCTTTCTTTCTTTTTTTATTTAAATTCTCAACTCAAACTTTTTTTGATTTGGTGTACTGGTACTTTCTTTCTTTCTTTCTTTCTTTCCTTCTTTCTTTCTTTCTTTCTTTCTTTCTTGTTATAATTCTTTACTCAACCTTTATTTGATTTGGTGTGCAGCTTCTTTCTTTTTTGTTTTCTTTTTCTTTTTAAAAATTTTTTCAACCTTTAGTTTATTTGGTCTACTGATCCTTTATATTTTTCTTCGTTTCTTTCTTATTTTAATCCTACTCAACCGTTATTTAACTTGGTTTACTAATTGTTTCTTTCTCTCTTCTTTCTTTCTTTCTTTCTTTCTTTCTTTCTTTCTTTCTTTCTTATTAAAATCCTCTATTCAATCTTTACTTTGTTTGGTCTATTGGTCCATTCCTTCTTTTTTTGTTTCTTTCTTTCCTTCTTTCTTTTTTTGTCTTCGTTTTTTTTTATGAAAATTCCCTACTTAACCTCTATTTGATTTAGTCTCGTGGTTTTTTCTTTCATTCTTTCTTTCTTTCTTTCTTTCTTTCTTTCCTTTGTTTCTTTTTTCTTATTAAAATTCTCTGCTCAACCTTTATTTCATTTGGTCTAGTTGTACTTTCTTTCTTTCTTGCTTTCCTTTTTTCCTTTCTTTCTGTTTTTGATTAAAATTCTCTACTCAACCATTATTTGATATTGTCTACTGCTCCTTCCTTTCTTTCTTTTTTTCCTTTCATTGTTTTCTTATTAAAACTCACTACTCAAATTTATTTGATTTGGTCTAATGGTTCTTTCTTTCTTTCTTTGTTATTTTTTCTTTTTTCTTATTAAAATTCTCTACTCAACCTTTATTTGATATTGTCTACTGGTCCTTCCTTTCTTTCTTTCTTTTTTCCTTTCATTGTTTACTTATTAAAACTCTCTACTCAAACTTTATTCGATTTGGTATACTGATTCTTTCTTTCTTTCTTGTTTTTTCTTTTTTTCTCATTGAAATTCTCTACTCAACCTTTATTTGATTTGGTCTACTGGTTCTATCTTTCTTTCTCTTGTGTTTCTTTCTTTCGTTCTTCCTTATTAAAATCCTCTACTCAACCTTTACTTTATTTTGTCTACTGGTCCTTCCATCTTTCCTTCCTTCCTTCCTTCCTTCCTTCCTTCCTTCCTTCCTTCCTTCCTTCCTTCCTTTCTTTCTTTCTTATTAAAATTCTCTACTCAACCTTTATTTGATTTGGTCTATTGGTTCCTTATTTCTTATTTCACAATTTATATGTGTTTTTTTTTTCAAATTTTTCTATCTATTACATTCTACCCACTTAATATTTTCCATGTCTTCATTCATACTTTCTTCTGGGACCAATTTTCTGTATATGCATCTCCGTCGCTTTCAGTTATAAGCGCTTTGCATAAATTTCTTCTTTAAATATAACATTTTTTTGTTGTTGCTCGTACTGTTATTGTAGGCGTCGATATTATTACTATGCTCCCTGCTTCAGTCGGATTTCAACAAACTATTAAAATAATTTGCAAAGATATTTTTATTTTTCTACAATTGAGTTTTATTTTACAATAATTACAAAATCTCCTGCACTGTTGTCGTCACGTACGACATGTACGGGATTTTGTTACTTTTAAATGAACTGAGCTTGATGTCATCAGATTTAATCGTCCATTTTCTTTATTTGATAATTATTATTGTCATAATAATTGTTTTATGATTATAATCATGGATTGTCTTGTCAATAACTGGAGCCTGTGTTTGGAGATCAAGGCTCTTATTATTATAAAACAATTTTCGACATTATATATATGCTGCTCTACAATCAAAAAACCGGAATTATTGTCAAGCGTAGGCAGATTTTCATACTGCACTATTTATGCATTATCTTTTTTACAGCTTTTTTTTTAGAGTATTCATTTGAAACACATTTGCGGTACCATCTAAAAGTGCTTCAGCCTTCGGATTTCTAGCTTCTCTCTGAAAAAAAATAAATGATTGATGCATTTTAATCTAATCGGTTTGTGATATATTCGTAATTCTTTGCTAATATTTAATTTGCCTTAACCGCTTTTTGTTTTATTTATGTATTTATTTTTGTTCGTGTTTTATCGTCAAATGAGCTCTGAAATTAACCGGGTTGCCTTTTCCGTTTCGTTATATGTTATATTTTTAAATTCACTATTCTACGATGTGTAAGATGATTTCTTATCATCTTCTTTCTTCTCCTTTTTTAATAGAAGCACACACACACACACACACACACACACACACACACACACACACACACACACACATATATATATATATATATATATATATATATATATATAAATTTAATCCCAAAAGAAAAGGCAGGTAGGTAAATCCCAAAAACCCGATCCTAATTAATATTAATTACATTAATATTAAAATTGATCAACGTGGAGGGCTCAATGCAATTTATATTAAAATTACAGAACCAATTATAAAAATTCCGATGTTAAAATTCGTTGAATAGCTATTTCTACGAGAAAAAATCTCTCGTGTCCTCAGCAACGAACTTCATAAAAAAAAACAAATGACAAAATGAACAAAGATATAAGTAAAAAAAAATATTAATCACAGAAAATTAAAGGGGTGAGATTAATAAGAAAACAGACAGATATCTATGTCTATTTTTATTATTAGATTTTTTTTAAAACCCCTATGCCTTAGCTGAGTCGAAATTTTAAAAGTTGAAATTTAGCTTAATCTGGGCGAAAGAAATGGTAGGGAGAAGAAGATAAAGAAAAGAAAGTAAAAAAGAAAAAGGAAAGAAGTAAAAAGCGGGAAGGGCTGGTTGACAGGGAAGTAAGCTAAGAAAAGAAGAAATCTATTTCCATAGAAACAAGGGAAATTATATATATATATATATATATATATATATATATATAAAGTACAATATTTGGTATTTAAGTCAGGTAAATTCCGCTAGAGACGAATTCAAAAGAACTTAATGTTAAATTTATTTATTTAATTTAAAATAATTTATATATGCTACAACTAAAAAAACAAAAAAGAAAAAATCTTTATTTATAATATTATACTATTAGTAGTTATATTTTGATTTTTATTAAAAATTATGATTTACTATTTATGTTTATACTGTAGATACGTCCCATTATCTTTAAAACTAAATTTAATGTTACATTTTCATGGCATGTTTTTCTAAGAAAGCAGATGAATTGCAATAGACGTTGGTGTTGATCTAAGACGTTAACTTTGTTTTTCCTTATACTGTTCGTTCTCCTTTTCTTTTTCCTTTTCTTTTTTTTCGTTCATGATTTTTCTATATATTTCTTTCTTTCTTTCTTTTTTTTTCTTTCCTTGTTTGTTTTTTGGAGATTACCGTTACAAATATCTATGATCAATATGGGCACTTGAGTGTTTGTATGTGATTTTATTCAGGATGATTTTGAATATTAACTGTTGTATCTTCTGGGTCTGACTAGCAGCAGGTTTTGCTGCGAAATACGTATTACCCATGAAATTGTAGAATATCTAAAAAATTACATACATATATAGTGAAGTGAGAAAGTAAGTGAACACCTAAGATAATAAAAGATGTCGCTTTATTTCCTGATATTTTCCTGACAATTGTCTTTCTTTATGTGTCGTATTCCTTGAAAACATAAGATGTCATGAAATTTTTTTTTTTGTTTGCTATTTCTCATCAACACTATTTCGCCATCTATTTACTCAAGCCCATCAGGATGTTATGAGCTGTTTTATTCTGTGTTGCAATAGTCGTACGGTAGCAGTCTTGGTTATCTCTGCCTATTACTCTGCGTTACGCTGATCTCCTGCAGATCTCTCACTCATTCTCTCTGAGCTCTTGATCTTTTGATCTGATCTCCTCTTGTGAGGGGAAGTATATGTAGTTGTAGAAAGAGTGCAATCCGTTGTAATGTGTGATACCACCATGACACTTTCATCTGACCAAATTACAGACTGCCAAACTCATAATCTTTGCGCTCGAATTCAGTCCATACGTCTTGTTAACTTCAGAAATCAAGGGCTTCTTTCTGTCAAATCTTCTTTGATAGCCTATCTCTTTTGGACACTTTATTACGCATATGGCGGCATTTTCATGCCGTTGGGGACAACTCTGAGGCTCTGACGACGGTTTTCAACGACTTCCTTCCCCAGCGACCTTTTTATTCACTCAAATACGGTGCTTAGTCTTCTGGATGTTGTTCCACACGACAATGGCTTTCTTCATTAAATGTCTTGAAATATTATTAACCATTTGGTGATTGATCTGGAAAAACCAAGGATTTTCTCTATTTGACTCTCTACACTGATGGCATCCTATTATTTGGCCTCGTTGAAATTCACCAATTACCTTACTTCTTCGAACTTTCATTGAAAAATATAAATCAACCATCGTTCATAGAAGAGAATCGCTTGGTACTAACGCGGTATAGTCTGAGCAATATTATGCAAGCCAAAATTGCTGTATAGGTCACTGTAGATAACGATTGGCATTGTATTTAAAATTAGCTAGAAAGAATAGAACCGGAAATAGTACAAGTGAGAAGTGCGAGAAAAGAATATGTCACCATAAAACTTACAGTTACATTTAGCCAATTCAAATTTAAATCGATGGGAACTTGTTGACAATTAAAGTACAGAACATGAATATTTGAAGAGCTGCTACCATAGAAAAGAGCTCACCCAAACAATTATAGGGAAATTATTTATAAAGAAAAAGCACAGAGAATTTACTTTATGGCAGCGGGGGAAGAGATTGAAGCTGAGACGTCGGAGCAGGAGCAATAATAGATTTCTCAGAAAAGTTCTAAAACATAAAAAGTTTCTTGTGAATTCTAATTTGTATGGATAATTTCGAGAAGATATAATCATATATATTTTGTTCATTATTTATCAGAGGAAATTGACTTTTTAGACAAATATCGACAGTTGAGACCCTCAAAAACGCCTCTATTGATATCCAAGATGCAAACATAATTAGCAGAGTTATAAGTATGCATAATATGGCTCGTAATAAATTATTTATGATATAAAGATGCAAATATAAAACATTGAGTTCAACTCGTTATTTCCGGTTTCGTAATAATGACCATAGAGGCGGGCTTGGTAATCATTAGGCCAGGTGTCATAGGTAATGATTGAGGTGGACACTGTGCATGTGCGAACTAGAGGTGTGTCATGTTTTTAAATCATTTTAGTAAATGAACAGCACATACTAATTAATTTAATTGTGTTCCAATAATTATAATGACTAAGAATGATGCATGAATATTATAATGACGAAGAATGATGCATGAAAAATCGTATCCCACTCTCTCTCTACTTCTTTCTTTCTTCCTTTATTTTTCTCTCTCTCTCTTTATATATATATATATATATATATATAAAGAGAATTATAGATAGATGTACATTTATGCATATATATATGTATATAGATATAAATGTATACACGTGTATTTTATTCGTATTTATATATGTATAAGAACACACACATATATGAGATTACATATGTATCTCTCTAGCGCTCTCTCTTTTTCTTTATATATGGGTATTTGTGTGTTTATGTATTTAGACGTATTTTTCTATAGATATATTAACATATATAGATGAGAAAACTATCTATCTATATATTTTTTGTAACTATTTACCTATTATATATATATATATATATATATTCATTCTCTTTTCTTTTAAAGCGCCAACAGCCTTCTGCCAAGTTTACACGTGCCCCCGTTTTCCTGTGTATTTGAACTATGAAACCAGTCGGCCGGAAATATTGGTAATTGATTTCAAGGCGCAACCTTAGTTTTAAGTAAGTTAGTAAAAAATGAAGGAAGGAAGGTGATAAAGTCAATATATTATAATAACAGGTGAATGAAATATGAAAAAGAATTACAGAAAGAAAAAAGAAATACCAAAAACAGAGTTCAAAGTCAGAATAAACAAAATAGTAATTACATGGAAAAGTAAACTAAAAATACGGCTAAAATAAACATGAAAATTAATGTTATCTTTATTTATCAGTTTCAAGCATTTGATAATAAATGAAATCCTATCTTATCTATAGACTTATATTCACCTCAGTATAATTCTAAATGTGTATAAGTCATTTTTAAATACTTTCAAGTCTATCAATATGCAAACAAGTTACAAACTTTTAGAATACATTCGAGCTATTTTCAAACTTAGATCAAATCTTTTAATTCAATTTAAACAAATATTAGAGCCATTTCCAAATTTTAAATGTTTTGAGACATTTCTAAAATTTAAAAAACCTTCGAGTAATCTGCAGAAAATACTTTTGCTAGTTCTAAACTATAAAACCTTTGATACGCTCAGTTAAATGCCATATTTAATACATATTTGGGCGATCATGTCTCGAAAGAGACATGGCTGACTGGGCAGAAAACTTTCCTGCAGTAGGTTGCCATTATTTTCTGCAGTAAACTGGTTTCTAACTAAGGTTCCAGAACCCACTCTGTTCTGATGTTTGACCCATAAGTGGAGGGAGGAGATATATTCGTAACTCTCCCAAGGGTATTTGTGCGTAAGTAAATGCATGGAATCCAAATGGAATTCGAACGCAGCTGATACTCGATGCACCAAAACTCATGTACTTCGATACAGTAACAAAATCCAAAATACTTTCAAGCAAGCCTGAACTCAAATGTCTTCTTATCAACTGTAAAATTTATAAAACATTCAGCTCAAGTTAGTTTCAAACTTATGAAGTAATATTTGAGCTAGCCCCAAACATTAAAAATAAAACAAAAAACATTCAGCTCAAGTTAGTTTCAAACTTATGAAGTAATATTTGAGCTAGCCCCAAACATTAAAAATAAAACAAAAAACATTCAGCTCAAGTTAGTTTCAAACTTATGAAGTAATATTTGAGCTAGCCCCAAACATTAAAAATAAAACAAAAAACATTCAGCTCAAGTTAGTTTCAAACTTATGAAGTAATATTTGAGCTAGCCCCAAACATTAAAAATAAAACAAAAAACATTCAGCTCAAGTTAGTTTCAAACTTATGAAGTAATATTTGAGCTAGCCCCAAACATTAAAAATAAAACAAAAAACATTCAGCTCAAGTTAGTTTCAAACTTATGAAGTAATATTTGAGCTAGCCCCAAACATTAAAAATAAAACAAAAAACATTCAGCTCAAGTTAGTTTCAAACTTATGAAGTAATATTTGAGCTAGCCCCAAACATTAAAAATAAAACAAAAAACATTCAGCTCAAGTTAGTTTCAAACTTATGAAGTAATATTTGAGCTAGCCCCAAACATTAAAAATAAAACAAAAAACATTCAGCTCAAGTTAGTTTCAAACTTATGAAGTAATATTTGAGCTAGCCCCAAACATTAAAAATAAAACAAAAAACATTCAGCTCAAGTTAGTTTCAAACTTATGAAGTAATATTTGAGCTAGCCCCAAACATTAAAAATAAAACAAAAAAAAAACCCTCAAGACTGTTTCTTACCTTAAAAATTATTCACGTATAAACCATAGATTTTTCATTCTGTAGTATGTTAATTCGGAAACATCGGTTCTTGGATGAATCCGTTTCTGGGTTTACAGCTGAATTCAGCCTCGGATTGATATATCGATTGAAACTGCAAAATTCCATTTCAAATCTTTTATTTCAGCTCACTCACGAGTGTTATTGGTAATATGTAACACACTACTATCTGTCGTATAGAGACGGGTCAACGCAGAAAAAACCTAGTCACTCCCCTCACCGTAATGTTTCTGTTCGATAATTTTATTAACTTGTTATTGAAGGAAGAAGTGAATTTTTGGTGCTGCATATCTTCCATAAATCTAATAACTATAATTAAACACGTTGAATCTAAATCTAAATTTTACTCAAGCCTTTTTGACAAATATTTTTCAGATCAAATTCGAATTATTGATGTTTATGTTATTTGAATGATCACTTCAGGTGGAATCTATCCATCTATTTATCTATGTATCTATCTATCAAAAACTACATAGATGCTGTACCTTATTAAATATAAGACTTTCTTCAGGAAAAGTAAATCTATGTGTTATAAAATATGATTTCAATTTCAATCAAAATAAAAGTCCCTCAGTATAATTAATTATCCATTTTAATAAAGAGTAAAACACATTTTTTAGAAAGAACATATTTTTGGATCAATGGGAAATACTTAATATTTTTTGTTATTTTCTTTTCCCCAAATATATTAGCTATATATTACATAAACGGGGAAAAATAACAGAAAGGTTGTATGTTATAAAGATGACTGAATTGCTCTTTTCTTCTGTTATTCTGCAAAATAAGGTTATTATCCACCAACAAGTGATGTTCAAGAGGCTCTGCCGATAAATGATGTTCCAATGTTATTACTAAAAAGAAATGTTTTGGAATTATTAAGCGAAATGAGTGTTCAATTATTATTGTCCCCAAGCGATGTTTCATGGTCACGTCCGCAAGTCATGATTCAGGGTCACTTTTCACGAGTTCCACGCTCAAAAATATGCAAGTAACTTCAGATACATTAGAAGGAGCATTTTTGTGCATAGTTACAGACTTCACTTTAAAACGGCAAGCCATAAAAAGAATATATTATCCTTGAAACCAGAATAGTTACCACTGTTCGGCTTAACTTCCTCATCGACTTTGAATGGTACATTAAATATTTGGTCGACATTTCCCTTCCATAGCATCACTCTGCTAACTTTTTACTGCTTTCTTTTAGCTACAGGTACATCTGTATTAGATAAAAATCATCCTTTGGTTTATCCATTACGTTCATCGCGTGTCATTCAATGATTCGTCCGTGAAAACGACTTTAGAAAAGTCAATTTTCAAGTGTTCATTGGTTCAATTTTAATACTTTAAAATACTTGCTTTCCTGGGAGGAGTTTATCTCAGAGATTTCTTGACAGATTCAAATTTGAGAAGTATTCTAAAGCTTTTGTCTTTTTTGACTCCCCAAATTTCGTCGCGTTCAAATATGTTAACACTGGAAGAATGTTGTTGTTTTTTGCTATAACTCGATTTAGTTTATGTTTCCCTCGAGGAGACAAGTTCTTAAAGCTTCGTTGCTTTGCTTTTAATTCTTAACTTATTTATATTGCATATTGACTTCAAATTGGTGTTTTTTTAATAAATACAGAAACACGCTCAAATTACAATAAAAAAATAACTCGGTTTTTGTTTGACATCAAAATTAATCGTTCAAAATTCGTTAAAAATTTGGAAAAAATCGATTTACTAAGGTTTATGTAATTTTCATAAATTCAGCCGGACATTAGTAAGAAGAGACTAAAATAGATATATATATATAGATATTAATAATCTGGAATAGGTAGATAGAGAAGACAGAGATAGATATATAAATATATAAGCAGATAGATGCAAACAGACTAAAATAGATAGCTACATAGATACCATAAGACCGAGATAGGTATATAAATAGATAGGCATATAGATGTGAACAGTCTGAGATAGATAGATAGATAGATAGATAGATAGATAGATAGACAGACAGACAGACAGACAGACAGATTGATACTAACAGACCGAGATAGATAGATAGATAGATAGATAGATAGATAGATAGATAGATAGATAGATAGATATACATAATTTTCATATTCTGATATCCGTTTAATGATTAATTTTATCTAAAACTGATGGTCTCCTCCGTCCAAGATTAGTTTTCCTTCTTTCTTTGACTGAACTCGTTCGACCGACATGCATTTTCTTTACCCTTTTGTTACTTCTTTATTTAGTTGCTTCCTTCCTCCATTCTTTTCTTTCTCTTCCCTTTGTTACGTTTCATCAACGCCATCTTTGAAGACAGGAAGTCGTTAATATGATGTGATGCGTATTATTTTCAACCGAATTTCCTCTCACCTGTTGCAGTCACAGTCCCCTGATGCATCCACATAATTCTCATCTCCCGACTGCAATAAATCAAATTAAACGAAACAGATACTGGATTTGATGCACATGTAAATAATTTAGTCGATATGAAAATCATTTCAGCATAATTATAGGCAATTGCAATTCGTTTTGGTTTGATGAAAATGAATAACTTTTAAGCTATAATGTGTTTTTAAGATTCCACTACCGCTAATAGTTCTTATGTTGATATGATTTTTTTCTACTGAGACGCATTTATGTTTGTGCGGAGAAAAAAAAACCTAATGAACTTTTATTCATTCACGACAGTTCTATAACCGATCAGTTTGTTCACGAAAGGATTTTGCATTTAATATGCTTTTTGAAATAAATGAATTCACTCACTTTGATGGCGATTTTGTGAATAAGCAACTGTTTGGTGGTTACAATAGCGAAAGGTCACTTTGGAACGGGTGCCAAGTCTATCTTGAACTAATAGTTGACTATTACCAGAGAAATCTCAATAAATAATAAACTAATGGTGTTCGAGATTAAATTGCTGGGAGTTCATGGTGAGAAACTTGATATATTTACTATGCTTAACGTCAAGTATTTGGCAAAATGTGACAATCTAAATTAACTTTTTGAACATGGAATTTTATAGCGAAGGGCGACTTTGATACCGGGGTATATATTTCATGAACGCAATTGTTAAGAAAACTGAAAACATTAAAATT